>NW_010582272.1:0-25456 GCF_000705375.1 Tinamus guttatus
TCCACAACTTCTCTGTGCAACCTGTTCCAGCAAAAGAGGTTTTTTTCTTATATTTATGTGGGATTTCCTGTGTTTCAATTTATGCCCATTGCCACTCGCCCTGTCACTGGGCACGGCTGTGAAGAGACTGGTTTGTCTTCTTTCTTCACTGCTGTCTTTCAGATCGAATTTTGAGTATGTCCAAGGCAGGAGACTCCACAACTTCTCTCTGCAATCTGTTCCAGTAAAAAGAGGTTTTTTTCTTATATTTAAGGGGGATTTCCTGTGTTTCAGTTTATGCCCATGTGTGGGACTCGCTCCAGTAGCTCCATGTCCTGTTCTGGGGAGCCTTGGTATGGACCCAGCGCTGCAGATGTGGCCTCCTGAGCAGAGGAGGGATGGCCTCCGTCCCCCCGCTAGCTGAGCGCTTCCTAATCCCATGCTGCTGGGTCATGTCCAGTGTGTTGCCCACTGGGACACCCAGCTCCTTCTCTGCACAGCTCTTCTCGTGCTGGTCGTCCCCCCAGGACATAATGGGGCTTGGGGTTATTCCTCCCTAAGAGCAGGACTTTGCACTTCCCCTTGCCGAACCTCCTGAGACTCCTGCCAGCCCATTTCTGCAGCCCATCTGGATGCCTCCGAATGGCAGGGAAACACTCTCAAGTTTACCAGCCCCTCCTGCCAGCTGGTGTCACGTGCACTCTGTCCCTTCATCCAGGGCAGTAACGAAGATATTAAGGCAACATCGGCCCAGTGCTGGCCTGTGGAAATACATCCCTAGCGACTGGCCTCCAGCTCGGCTTTGTATCACTTCTCCCATCCTTTGAGCCCAATAGTTGAACTAGTTTTCAGTCCATGTCACTGTGCATTTATCTAGTCCACATTTCATTGACTTGTCTGTGAAGATGTGATGGGAGACAGTGCTGAAAGCCTTGCTAAAATCAAGATGAAAAAGACAATACACAAGTGGCTTTAACTATCAGTCTTAATCACTAAATAGAAATTAAGGCTTCTTGGGTAGATTTCATGCAAATTTTGTGCAAAATAGGGAAGAAAACCCAGCAAACTCCAAACCCAACCTGATAAAGGGAAAAATATAAATAAGTAAATAAGTTTGTGCATCTTCTGGCCTTTTACCTCAGCTAGTCTGAACTGTTTAAACAGAGAAAAAAACTAATTATTATCTTTTGATTTATTGCAGACTCGATTCCTGCGGTTTTGAACACGTTTTTGTTGGAGAAACAAAGCGTGATAAACAGATCTTAGGTTTGCACAACTGGGTGCAATTTTACCTTCAGGAAAAGCGTAACCAAATTGATTACAAGGGATATGTGGCCCGGAAGAATAAAAGCAGGGTAAGGATGAGTTGGGTGCCTTTACAGGTGAGATAAATAGATCCACAGAGAACGGCTGTGGTAACAAATCAAGACACCGTGATGTAGAGCCAGGGTTGTTTTTTCCCTCTTATTCTCCTCATTCTTAACTCCCTGTAGGAATCCTAAGTGTCCTCAGACACTGACTTTTCCCACTCATCCTCTGCCCACTGTCATTTGTGGCTGCTGCACATACAGCAGCTGTCTAGAGTTCTGGACTCCCTCAAGACATCCAGAGGCTAAAAAGCTTGTAGCAAAACTAGCCCCTCAAACACATAGTTCCTTTGCAGTTCCCTTGTCTTCAGTGAAGCTGGAGAGAAACCTGCTAGTCTAGATGCCTTCTAAGGCTCATTGCAGTAAGTTCCAGAAAGACTCATGCTGGGAATTACTAAGGCCAGGCTAGAAAAGGTGCACTGCTGGAGAGGCAAGTTATTATGAGGTTCACACAACATGCAGCATCGGATTCTTATTGCTGGGAGCTCACCCTGCGGAAGCTGAAGCTATTGAGAAGACTTCTTCAGCTTCAGTGATGTTTGAACTAGACCTATTCTGTGCCGCTGCTTCCTTCGTCCAACCCAAGGCCTGTAAGTCTCAGCTCTGAAAATTAAGAGGCACTGACAGCTTGGAGTCAGAGTGCCACAAAGTGAAGCTTAAAAGCTATTTTAGGATATTGCATTCAAGCTTATGAGGTAAAGTAGAAAGCTTTGTCTAGATCTACTGCTTGCTCTGAGGTGAGTGAGGAGAACACAGGTGCATCTTGAGGGCTTCAGTCCTCTTTCACAGAGTCTTAAGGATCTTTCCAGCACCCATTGAGAGCATGCGATGATAAAAGTATGTCTGGTGAGCTTTCCAGATGTATTTTTTTCTAGTTAGAAAATCCTTTTGTGCACGATCAGGTGGTGTTGGCCCCAGGGGTGTACAAGCATAGGAAATAGCAGCACTCCCTTGAGCCCAGCTCCTTTTGCGCAGAAGGTATTTCTAACAGCAGTGCTGGTGCTTAGGGAATAGCAGCATTGCTGAAGCTTGAAGGATCCAAATGAACACGGTGGATGCTCCAGAGGATAAGGAGGAGCTCTGCTCCAGCTATGGGACCCTGGCATAGCAGGGATGTGACAGGGTGAGGATGTGACATGTGCCTCTCCAGGTTTTGTCCTTGAATCTCTCTCCAGAGCACAGGTATTGGCCTTCGTAGTCACAGATCACCTGCAACAGGGGCCGGTTCACGGGGCAATGGGCTAGAGAGAGACCCAGACTGGGGCGGGCAGAGGGGCTATGTGGGTTGTCTGTCACAGTTACTTCCCAGTGAGTGTCACCATGAGCTGGGAGACTAAGTCATTTCCTTCCCTTTACTTTAGGTGGGAAAGATAAAACAATTCTCAAGGCCTGGAACCGTAAACATGAACCACTCATATCCAGCAAAATTTAAAAGGAGTCTGAACTGTGGGCTCACATCTAGAACAGATATCCTTTCTGTTACATCCCTCATTCTCAGTGCTCACTCCTGACCCAAACCCCTGGATGGTAGAGTGGCTGAATCCTGTGATTTCTTCTAAAATCCAGAAACTAAAATTGCAGCTGTCTGGCCACCACCCTGTTGGAGATTATCTCCGTGTTTGTTTCTGCTTTCAGCCTGACGAGGACGACCAAGTTCTGAGCCTCCAGTTCGCTTGGAAGGGCTTGGTGAAGCCCATTGGAAGCATCTTCATTGGCGTCAGCCCTGAGTTCGAATTTGCCCTTTACACCATCGTTTTTCTGCTGTCTGAAAAAAGTGTCACACATGAAACAGTGAAGATAGAGGAGTATGAGCTACAGATAGTGGTTTGCCGCCACGGGCAGCACATTGGAACGGCCTATCCCGTGCTGCTGGGCACCAGCAGTGAGGGCTCACACTGACAGTGATCGGGAAACATCTCCGGCGGGGAAGGAAGGAGGAGTGTACTAACCATTTATTTGTAGTAACACTTTAAAAATCATTTGGTTTTCTCCTGCAATAAAGTGTTCAATGAAGAGTGTGCCGTGGGTCTGTGCAGGACCACCTTGAAATATGCTTTCCTCATATTTAAGGCTTGATTAAATTTGTATCAGCTTTCCTTCATGTATCATAATGCTATCCTTCTTCAGCAGATAATGGATTTTCTAAAAGGCCCTACTAAAATGAATATACACACCTTTTTTATTTGATTTGGCACGAGAGGTTTTTTTTTTCCCTCCTCATTTCATAAGTTTCAAACATTTTTACAACTGCAGTGCCCTAGACATGCAGTAAAAACACTCAGATATGATGATGATGATGAAGATCAACCACAAGTCTATCACTGTGTGGGCTCTGTGCAGGTCTTGCCTATTTGTGGAAGCCATGGGTGGCTTTTTCTCACCTATCTTTACAAGTCTGTAGTATAGACACCTATGTGCTCATTACAGTCAGTGTCCTTCCTCTGATGGCAGCACGCCTGCCCCTGTTCTCCCAAAACATATTCCATAACCCAGTAAAAGGAACTTAATTTTTTTCCTTCTGATGCCCACTCAGAGACAGGCAAATGCTGCAACTCCCTGAGACTGTGACAAGGACCAGTGATTCACAGGATACAGCAGTTTCTTCAACAAATCAAAGATGAAGATTTGCTAACAGGATATCATTTCCAAAGTACTGCACATAATTTTCATCAACTTGCACATCAAGTTAAGAGCTCTATTAACATAATCACTAATGGTAATACGCAAAGGAAAAGGGGAAAAAAAAGACAAATAAGTAAAGCTTATAGATACACATTATTACATAAGGTAAAGACCCACATAAAAATGGCAGCAAGTCTCTCTCGTTAAAACAGACTTTCGTGAAGCTAAACCAGCATCACCACTTTCTAGACTCCTGTTTTTCAAAGTGCAACAGCAGATACTCATAAGAAGCCTCTGCTAGCAAAAACATGCACTGCAGAACGCTACTGCTATGAGACGTTATCAGATCATAGTGACAGGTCAAGTAGGAAGGACAAATGATAAGAAATAAAGCATACAAATTCTCCAAGGGCACACAGCTGGTGATGGCGGAGAATAAAATGTTTCATTTTCACCTTATATTGACAGCAGAGTTGTTTTTACATAGCTACATTAGAACTGTATAATTCTGCCATTATGTCTTCTACAGAAGGGCTTAAACCTCAAGGCCTAAACATTAACATAACCAGTATAAGCAGGCGACTTTAAGCCAGCGGGCATCTTCTGTTTACAGGGAAATTGTGTAGGCTGCAGAAGTGCGAATATTCTTTGCACAGTAGAATATAATCAAAGGATGTGAATAAGAAGCTTCCTTTTTTTCTCCTGTGGTTTAATTGCTACCGCTTATGCCCAGGCAATTAGCACGTTTAATAAATAAAGCTAGATAGAACTGCACACATGCAGAAAATTACAGGGAAGAAGGTGCAAGGAGATTATCCAGCCACTAGCAAGGACATCTACTAAGCAAAAAGGGAGAGAAGGGAGGAGGGCAAGCAACAAACCAGCTCTTGGACCATGGGGAGGAGAAGCTGAGCAGAAAGCTGCAAAGACTATGGAAAACAGAAATAAGAGTCATTTTAGAATTTAAATATTTTATTAATTCACAGCGATTATGAATAGGAGGATCCTTGGGAAAACTGGAGATTGGATCATGTGCTCCCACAGGGTAGGAAGAGGCACTACAGCCACTAACAGCATTGCAGGAAACATATCCCAGGTAGGGGAAGGAAATTCTCCCTCCCGTCTTACAAGCTGCCCAAGCTGAGGCTGTTGAGCTGGACAAGATGCTCTGGAAGATGCTTTTCATAGGCAACATTTTCAAGCAACACCCATGCCCTCTTGTGGCCATTTCGAGCATCAGCAGCCCTCCAGCTCCCTGCATTAAAAAAAAAAAAAAAAAAAAAAAACCCTTTATACAGTATTCTTGAAAGACAAAGCAATGCTGTAATCCAGGACACAGTTTTGTGAGGTCCAGCTGTCCATGTCCCAGTTGCGGAGCCATTTATGTTGCTATCTTTGGAATTAAATCCTATAAAAAGCAGCTTGATAGACATTTAAAGCAGTACTAGCAGCTAAATGTGCCTGTGCAGTGGAAGCTGGAGAGATACCACCTTAGCTCTTTCTGTATTAAGGTCTGTGACTTAGGTATGGGAAAGACTATTAGCCATCTAGAAAGAAATTATGACTGTTTTTTGTTTGTTTGGTTGGTTGTTTGTTTCATACAGAGGATAGTTTAGAAGGAAAGGATTGTCCAGATAAGACCTTGTATGGAGAAATGAGGAGCTTTTGCAGGTAACAAGTAGCTGAAAGAAGAACGAAAGGTGTTTGTAACCCACCTGGCTGGCACTAACTAAGTCAAAGGCAGGAATGAGACGAGTGCTGAAGTTGTTGCTAGCCTTTCTGATGTGACATCAGCACATCACAAACATCCAAATCTAGCAGTGCAGGCCAAGAGAAAATATAATGCGATTCTTTAATTTTAGTCACTTAAATTGAGTCCATTAAACTATTGGAAAGGAAAGTTTGTGGTGGTGGATCAAGTTAAAGCACATCAACATGGGTTGGACCAGCCTTGGAAGAAGTGATTTCACCAGTAAAAGTTTTAGGAGAATAAATCAAGTACTTTTGGCCTTAGTGGTCCTGTCAAGTAAGTATGTGGGAATATAAATAGAAAAAGATCCATGGGATGTGTCTAAATTTGCTACAAGTGCAGAAATAAAAATTGAAGTAAAAAAGTCCAGCAAACTGCTAGCACCTACAGTCTTGAACAATGTCACTGATCAAGAGCAGTGCTGGGAGAAGCATTTTCAGGGCCCAGTAAAAAATGGTTAAGGCAGGAAATCGAGCAAAGGCAGCAGGAAACTTGTCTGGAAGAACAGTGTCCCTGCCTACACTCAAACATAAAAAGAAAGTGCAGAAGAGGCAGCGGCAGATGAGCCAGGAAGAACATAGAGACACTATTCAAACGCACAGGGATGGGGTGGTGAAAGATAGAATCCATCTGGAATTGAATCTGGCAAGCGATGTGAAGGCCAAAATGAAAGGCTTCTGCAAGCACTTAAGCAGAAAAAGAAAAGCTAGGAAAGACGTGGCCCTGCTGCTGAATGAGATGAGGGACCTGGTGATGAAGGCCATGGAAAAGACAGAAGTACTGTTTTCTCTGTGTCAGTCTGGTAACATTCTGGATATATGAAGGACAGTCATGCTCAGCAGTAGTCAGCTTGGATCACGCTTAGCCGACCTCGTAGCCTATGGTGGGACTACAGACTTGGTGGATGAGGGCAGTGGATGCCATTTATCTCGACTTTAGCAAGACTTTTGACAGTCTCCCGTAATACCCTCACAGACAAGCTGGTGAGGTATGGGCCGGGTAAATGGTCAGTGAGATGA
The DNA here is from genome assembly GCF_000705375.1 of Tinamus guttatus. Next base: position 6,738 of record NW_010582272.1, read on the forward strand.
ACTGAAAATGGGCTGAACTGTCCAGCGCAGAGGGTTGTGATTAACAGCATGAAGCTCAGCTGGAGACTAGTCACTAGTGGCGTTCCCCAAGGATTAACACAGCATTCAAAATGGTCTAACATCTTCATTAATGACCTGGATGAAGGGACCGAGGGCATCCTCTGCAAGCTTGGGAGGGGTGGCTGAAGTTGTGGAGTCTCTGTCCTCTGACATATTCAGAGTCTGACTGGACACAGGCCTGAGCAACCTGCTTTAGATGATCCTGCATGAGCAGGGGTGCTGGACACGACGATCACCAGAGGTCTTTCCATCTCAGCTACTCTGTGGCTCTGTGGTTGATGTTCACAAGCCTCTGGAACTCATAAACAGATTGGGGGGGAGAAATTATATGACAATTTTTATAGCCGTTAATCCCCAAATCATTGTAGGGAATGTTATCACAGATCTGATCATTTCTTACATAAATTACATAGGAAAAAAGTGTTTAAAATGCCTCCTATGTGGAAAAGAGAGAATTGATAAGGCACACAAGTAATGCCCACAAGCAGAAAAAGATAAAACCAGTTATGGCAAGAACACTTTAGATTCAGTCCCCCTAAATAAATAAACAATAGTTTCAGGTTAGTGAAAACAGTCAGTAATGCTATTTTAGTTAGAGTAGGGAATCTGTTGAATGAATTGAGGTAGAGCTATAACATCTCACAAAAAACAGGCTTCAATGCAGAACTTCAATTCACAACTTTGCTTCAGTCAAGCACTATGGCACTTGCCTAAGAGCTTTGTGGAATACAAGAAGAGAGATGCTGTTATTTTCTCATACAGTACCACTTTGATAGTATTAACTTGGACCCAGCAAAAATGGTATTTGAGAACTGTGGTATAGGAATTTATGACAGAATTTCACCCGCAGAATGAAAAAATAGCTAAAGATAGTGACAAAAAGCTGACAAACAGTTGCAGAGTTACCAGCTTTACAGTGTCGGAAAACCAAGTCCAAATGAAAATGACAACTGTTTACGGAGAACTGTGCAAGTCACAAATTTATTCTGTTGTTGGCCCATGGCACTTCAGTTAATAAATCTGTATTAGTGTCACATGGCACTTGTATGGTAATGGTTATATTAGTCTGACTTGAGTAGTAGCAGGATATTTCCAGATGTGGAAAACTTGACGGTCTGTTTCTAATCCTGCTGGTGGCTGCTAGGCCCTAATATTGAATAGAACAGTGGCTTGACAGCAAAAGATATCCAGCCATCAAGGAGAAGCCTGTAAACCAGAGCCCCGTGTTGTACAGTTCAGCTATCTGGGAAGCAAAGGCCAGCTTTGGGATGCATGGATGTGTGACCTTGTCTCAGCTTTAATGAGAAAAATCAAGAAATTGCAGAGCTTTAAGGCGGAGAATGTATAAACTACAGCCTTTGGGATAAGGTAAGCAGGGGAAAAAAAAAAGGTGAAACTGCTGAATCAGTAGTTTGCAGAGAAAAATGAATACATATATATATATATATATCAGACTCAGAAGATAGAAACCAAGCAAGGCTGAGGAATGGCCCATTCTGAGGAGCAATGGAGCCAGCGCTCTGCAACCTGGCAAGTGCGTGGCCAGCAGAGACTCAGCAGGTGCCTGCCCCAGGGTGGTGACCATATTAATGCTTCACCTAGTAGCATATTTACTCCGGGTATTAGCCAATAGCTGTGTGCTGTGTACAGTTCTGCTTTCAAGCCTCGGTGCACAGTAAAAGCTGCTCCCAAAAACGTGGCCTCACTGAGAAACCGCTCCTTTCACGCCATAGAGTCAGAGCGATAGAACCAAGAGAGGCTGAGCGAAATATCTACAACAAACCTGAAGAGATAACAAGCAGAGGATGCCAACATGTGTGTGACGAGCCCTAAAATACAAGTCCTGTGTAGAAGCAGATGGATTAGTTGGCTCTTAGACTTGCAGCCCCACCACCAGCATCATCCTACACCGCATGCAGGCCCTGGAAACAGCTACATGACGGAGTGTTTGACCCATTCCACACTTCAATGGCTTCAGCCCGCTCTTTCTCTGAAACAAACTCAGAGTTGGCTCTTCCTCTTCCAAAGGCAGAAGGTGCTTCCCCCCATCTCGAATTCCAGTCTGGACTCCTGAATATAAGATAACATGGGATCATAGGGTAATTCTGGATGGAAGGGATTTCAAGGACCTCTTTATACAACCTCACGCTCGCAGCAGGATCAGCTGTAAAATCAGACCAGGCTGTTTAGGTTTTGGTGAAAAAGATTTTCTTTATATGCAGTCTGGCCTCTTATGTCTGTTGTCTCACATCCTCCCACCATACACGTTGGAATGATGAAGTTCAAGAAGTGGAGGTTAGCCAAGTCTTCTTGGTAGATTCATATCTCTCCAAAGCCTTCTCCAAGCTGAACAAGCCTAATTTCCTTTGCTTTCTCCTCATAAACAGAGTACAATCAATATAACTTAGCTTCCAAATATCTCTTGGACAAAGAAGTTTTAGGTGGGGTCATTCAGGCAGTCCCTAGGCAGAGCATTGAAACCTGTTAAATTCCTCAGTCTACTGCACTCTGTGTTCCCTCCCTTTAGAAAAGTGACTCGGAAAGGGAAGAATATCCAAGGAATAATATGTTGGCAACAGTGTAAGAGGTAATCCCCATGGGAATTAATGCAATCGTTACATAATTTCCATAGGAATTAATATGTACTTCGCATACAGTTCCCATAAGCTTGTGCTATCCCTACCCTGTCCAACCAAAGGACAAGACACAGAAGAGCGTATTTCAATACTCAGGATGTAGATCACAAAGTAAATGGGCTCCAGCAGAAGCCATCAAACCAACTGCCTTTTATCAGCCACTTCAGGGCATGGACAAGGACATGAGCTCTCCTGCTTTAAAAAAAAAACAAACAAACACCCAATTCCTTGAATTCCTCTGTACGAAAAGTACATAGCTTCAGGATGTGAGGAACCATGCCCAAAACCTACATTAAGGCTAGAAGAGCTTTTACTGTTCTTGACCAGCCTTCACCTTGATAGACTCTAGAAGCAGCTGCAGTTTTTCAGGCCTGCAAGCTGTTAGTTCAAGACTGTTCAGGAGTTCTTACAGTGTCATTTGTCTTCACCAATTAAGCCTCCTAAATATTTAAACAAATGCTGAGCATGTTGTTGTCAGGAAGAATTGACCCGAGCAGAATGTATGTATGGAGACATATATATATTTTTCTTCCCTGGAAGGCAACCTACTCTGAAACCAGCCTGGTAAAATCAAGCTAGTCAACGAAAACAGGACCAGACTGAGGTGGGGCTTGAATCACTTTTACATATACCTACTGGTTGAAAAACTCCCTCGTTGAATAAAAGTGTTTTTTCTCACTCTTGCCTCAGTGATGCACTTCATGTTTCTTCCTGGTGGGCCTTGCAGAGGAAGAAGTTCAACTCTTACAGACAGAGAACCCAGCAAGAGTCTGCATATATATTTTGAGCTAGAGCTGCAGTGCTGCCACTTTACTTCGGATAATGTGTAACAGCAATAATGCAGGTTAAAGAACTGGAGAAATGAAGCAGAACGCAGGCAATTTCCTTATGCTTTGAGAAAGAGGCACCTCTTTTCATTTCATTGGTGCATGCTGTTAGGAAACTAACGTGGGAGAGTGTGACCTCTAGGTGTTTCCTAAAAAGAAACCACTTGAAGTTGTTAGCCAATGAGGGGACAACCTTGCCCGATGATTTCCCACTCTGCAAAGGACAGTGAAAGGCCTGGTACAAAAAAAGTGCCCTGTAATTCTGCCCACGTATAACAATGAAAGGTCATTCTCCAGGAAGAGATTCATAACTGAATTTATGTCCATCTCTCTCCATGTCATTTAAGGCTACAAGAGCCTGAACAGATTACAGCAAATCAGTTTATGCAGTCTTAGTTGGAACCCGATTTGATCTTTGCTGTCTTCCATGTTTAAATATTGCAGTAAAACATGAGTGTGAGTAATGTGATAAAGCTGCTTTCTTAGGGCTGCTCTCAACTTCATTGCTCTTTCTTGAATTTTAAAATACAATCTTTTTAGCATATGAAAAATCCATTGAAAATATGATAACTAAACAGTGATAGTCCCACTAAAAATGGTCACAGAGCAAACACCAACCTGATATTCTGTCATTAGGGTTTTAAAGATTACACAGCATCATAGCGGAATACCTATTCTGCCACCCAAAAATTTAGACTCCTACCAGGACAAATAACAAATATTAAACTTACAGTCTCTATGTATCATATCAAGTGTGAGACATGGAAACAGCCCATTACTTGTTCATCCTCATGTGGAGTTATGAAGAACTAGAACTTTCTCAGTTCCTATACTCAAAAGTCTCTCTCCTTCAGCACTTGTAGATGTGCCAGAGCCAGTTCCTGGAAAACACATTATCAGAACTTAGCAAACGGTATCGTTCTTGAAAAAACACCAGAGAGACGTCTGTTTTGAGAAGGTGCAGGTAATATAGCGCGACGGGCTCTAGGAAGGCGAAGGCAGTGGTAGTCACGAGGCTAAGCACCCAGGGGAGGAGACCTGGCTCCTTCTGCTGTAAGCGCTAACGCACCTTCCCTTAGCGAGTGCGTGGCAGGACCAAGCGCTGCGTGACACGGAGCACCCGCGTCCCTGCCGGGCAGAGCGGGCGCGAGCCGGGCCCAGCAGCGCGGACCAACCGCGGCACCTGCGCACGCAGCAGCAGGACAGGGAGCAGGCTGGCACCAGCGGGCAGCCCCGCTCCGGGCAGCGCCCGCAAAGCAACGGGAAAGGGAGCGAGTCAGAGCTCCGGTCCAGCTTCGCCCTGGAGCTTTCTGCTGTTTTTGTACCGCTGCAGACTTGCCGGACTGGTTGGGGCTACTGGAAGGATATGAGAACAGCGCGCTCCCGGTGCTGCTCTTATCTCTAGCTGCACTTAGCTTTCACCTGCCTTTAAGAATTGCTTTGGAGCCATTCCCAGCCCCATGTGAGGCTATAGGAGCCCCAGCCTTTTAAGGACACAGGAGCTCGTGCCCTGCAGCCAGCAAGCTGCTAGCCTCTCAGGTGACCTCCTGCTCGCCAAACCTGGTGCACAGTTAGCTCTGCTGCTCGCTTGCCCAGCAGAAGGAGGTCGTGTGGGCTTAGCTTGCATCCAGCTTGCCAACGATGACGACCTTTTGGACACAAAGCAGAGGTCTGGAGATCAGATCCTTCCTGACTGAAGATCAACAGATCGGTTAGCAGGGGCAAAGCTGGAGGGCACGCATGAGCACGAGCCAAGCTTGCCTTGAAGGCATCTCTGTACAGTACTGCAAATGCACTGGAGTTTCCATGTAGTGAGAAATAGCATGTACTAAGGAATGACAGAGAAAAAGTAATTCAGACATAAGGCAGAAGATCATACCGTTGCTGACCGAATCATTTTCCAGTATCCCAACTGGCACGTCACTCACTGTATAGAGGCATCAATATTCCAGTATGCAGCTCAAATCCCAGCTAAAATGACGGTTAAAGAAACACATGAAAAGCTGTACATTTGAGCACTTCATATCTTCATTTAGCCTTTCAAAGCCTAATCCTAACATTTGATGGAAATGCTTCTACAGAAGAACCCCTCTAAAATCCAGCAAATACATACAACTAAGAAAAAGCTTAGTGTCACACAACTCTCTTGACAGAAGTGACAACACAAGTCTCAGAATTCAAATGGAAAAACTTACGAGAGTAAATGAATTAGTCATAAAAATTTACAATTCTAGGTGGGAGGAAGAGACTTGATGTAAATTAAATTGAAGCACTGTCACTGTTGGGTACCTGTTCTTTGATTATTTTATTATCTACTAATAAGAGGCAAACAAACCATAGGGAAATACTTCCTAATCACTGACAGTCTGCCAACTGTTTTACATCAGCTGCAATCTGGACAACTGGTATTCTGCAGCCAAAAAGCATTATCAGATGTCACAGCAACACTCATTCTTCTAGTGTTATCAGGTGTGCAATTTAGATAACGACACATCTACTTCCGAGCCCTGATCTAGCTGGAGAGTGTTGCTCTTCTCTCCCCATACTGCTAAGAGAACAGCTTCTGGATATTTGCTTTCTCAAAGAGGACCAGAAATCTGAGGCTGTTCCTATGAAATACAGAATGGCAGAAAATACTATTTGAAATAAAGTACTCTTTGGAAAGCAAGAAAATTTTAGCTGAGCAGAGAGAGATTAAAATATACATATAGATTACTTAAAGAAATCTTTCTAAATGCTTCTAAAAGTCCACAGACTGGCCTATAAGATGCCAAAAATGGGCAAATTCCTATAAGCACCTACAGCTGTTCCCAGCTGTTTCAGCACTGGAGCTCTCCAGACCTTGAGACAAGTACCAGCTAGTCTCATGGATGAGCTGAGGTTGGAAGGGTTCTCTGCAAATCACCTAGTCTGACCCTATGGCCCAAAACAGAGCAAACACATTGCCTTCATTTGTCTGTTCATTCAGTCCTGATGTCTGTTCCCGAACACTGTGATGTGCAAGTGACCAGGATCTGTATCTGCAACGAAAAGGGATCAGAGTGTGGAGAAACGTCCCCAAATTCCTTCCATCTATAACCAGGTGCAGAAGTTCATGTTGGTTCTGCTTCTGATTTCTCTATGCAATCCTGTCTTAATCCATCATCTTCTGTGGAACTGCGGCCACTCTGGCAGGCTTCCCATTTCTTCAGTGTTTGGGAAAAAGATGATATATATCCAAAAGATACCTTTTGGAATGTTGTTAGTAAATTTTGGAAACCATTTTTCAAATTATTTTTTCTAAAAGCCTCACAGAGCTTTTACACTAAAATTGCCAAACTTTACAAGCCTGCCTATTTTCTTATTGCTTGTACACCTACCAACAGACCACTTAGCCATGGCAGCTGCTGTTTGGCTCCAACATTATACACAAAATTAAAGGTTGAGTTCTCAGCCTGAACCGTCCAACTCCCACCCCCGTTCTTTCCGCACGCCTAATTGTACTGAGTCACTTGGGGACACAGCATTTTCCCATATAATACCTAGCAGATTGTTCAGGGCCACCAGCAACACTTTGCAGAACAAAACAGAACATCTTGGTAGAAAGCAGAAATCATAGAAACAGCCTTTATTTTTCTCTCACAAGACAAAGGAAAAAAGGCCACAGGCTGCTTTGGTTCGATCTTTTCCTCATCAAATCTCTGAACATTGACTCTCCAGGGGAAAAAAAAAAAAAAAGGAAACGACAACAACAAGAAACCACTACACATATGCAAAAAGGCACTTTTTAGAATAAGCAGTGGTAAATCAGGCCAGATATTCATTGCAGTGGGTCCCAAACACTTCTGTGATCAGGTCAAGGTATTGCCACAGTGAAGTTTCCTGTTACGATCCCTGACGGTTACTGTCCCGTCCCTGGTAGGGGGTCCTGGCTTGCCAGGATTTCTGTTGTTTAGCCAGCATGAGTTGCAAAGCAGAAGGAATTGTCAATAGGCCACAGCATGGCCCGCTGACTACACGACAGGTCCAGGTTGACTGTTTTGAGGTTGCTTCTAAAGAAAGCAGTCAAAGAAACAGCGTAGCAGCAGTACACGAGACTGTGAACACAATCTCTATTTTTACCACTCAGTGTGGTGAAGTACACTTAGATTATCAGGAGATTTGCTGCTTCCTCATAAAGTCTTGGTTCTTAAAGGCGCTCAGGGTTGTAAGAGCTGCAGATGTTCAAGATCCTCAGTATCTCCAGGATGCAGCACAAACGGGGCACTACTTCAGTGCACGTTTGTGGTGCAGCGTTTTGGGGGGGTTCCCGGAGCCTTCCCCAGCCCAAAGCAGCTGCTTGCGCACCACGTGCATGCCCTACACAGCTTACAGGTGGCTAACTTTCCATCAAAGCAGCATTAGTCTTCGATCAACACCAGATAACTCAATTCCCCCAAAAATCTAAAATGTGCCATCCTTCCTAAGCACCCACAGCCCTGTCCCCTAGGGAACAGGAAGCTGTTTTCTGAAAGGGACAGGCAATCCAGCGTTCTCATTTTTGCCATCTAAAAGGCAAATAAACCTGAGACATGCAGAGTGATTCTTTCCTTGCATGCACAGGTGTTACTTTTTTGTCCATTTTCTTGGCTAAGCTGAGCAAAGTTCACACTGCCTATATTTGAGAGAAGCAGAACAGAGAGGGAAACAAGCCTGAGAAAACTGCAGTCCTGGAAATCATCTGAGTAGCACTTGGAGGACTTGCAGGAAGCACCATTGAAAAAGCTCCCGTTTCAGGATCAGGTGACATTGGAGATCTGACCAGTGCCTGGTCATCAAAGTCGCCATCGGATCATTCGACCGCTGTTCCTAGGGGTACCAAGATTCACATGCTGAAGGCAGAGAAGGATTTACAGGGAGGTTATCATCTCCGCGTAGTGTTGGAGAGGGGATGGCTGATGCCCTCATCTGTGTCAACCCCATTAAAGTGCCAAGCTCATGTGCATCAGCAATCCCCCTTAGATTGGGGTGGGTACAGATGTGCCAGCACGGATGGTCTCTGCCTTACTCTAGTTTCTCACTGCTCTTTCTTTGTCAATCTCAAACAAAAACTTGCAGAGCATCAATATGTCCCTTCAGGCACCAAGGGAAGGGACAGAGTTTCTCCCATGGTTTGTCCAGCGAACTCGCCTCTGTGGTGAGAACCCCCAAAGGCACAAGAGGACTGTAAGAGAGATGAGTTAAATTACTCCATCACAGTTCAGGAATACAGTTGAGGAAAAAGAATAAAGCTCAGTGTAAATGACAGTTCAGCTCTTCCCACGTTGAGTGCAATTTAAGGTGTGACTTGGATGAGCTCTCCTGCTCCTTGCACGCTGACAATTGCTCACCTCTACAAAATAAAACACTGCTGCCCATTGGCTCCTGCAAATTGATGAGCAGGCCAAATCCTCAAGTTCTCATACACTCCAAATTTCCAAGCAGGCCTTTGCATCTACAGCACTAAGCAGAGGCTCCGTCATCCTGGATCCTGTTGAAACAGCACAAGGAAAACACTTTTCAGAAGGGAAGGGCAATAAAGAGTCGTCTTAGTCAACTCCCCTCTCATTTTCTTAATCTTCCCCATCACTTTTCTTAGGCCATCTTTTCTAGCACACTTTTAACACCATCTTTAGCTCCTGTTCTCTTCCACCCTTTCACTGCCTTGAGGACTGCGCTTGAGAAGTCCTGAGAGTTGACAGTGACAAAGGCTGAGACGAGCATTTCTGGAAAGGCTCCTTCCAGGTTTACAGCCACAGAAAGGGACTGACAGAGGCTGACAAGTGAGCCAGGCCTCACTACCCTCTCGAGACCTCTGTCTGACCAGGAAGAGCAGCAGGAAGATCCTGCCCAGAAACAAAGTGTTGCTGCCAGGCAGTTGAAGTCAAGACGAAGAGTAGCAGACATGTTGCTCGAATCTGTGGGCTCCACCTCTGCCCCATGCAAATGTCTCTCATTCTTCACCAGGTTCATTTAATGGAACAGCTGGAGGGTTGGGACTCCCAGGTGACGTCCCTTGAGTCACTGCCGCCCAGCATCCTTCTTCATGATGTCATACGTGGCAGGGCAGAAATGAGAATGCAGCTGAGCCAGCAAAGCCTTGGATGTGATCTCTAGCCTTGTCCCCTGGCTTTTCTTGTTCCACACGTGCACTGCATAGGTGTTCTTGAAGAGCTGGTGAAGCTCTGAAGAGCTGACTACTTCAAAGTACTTCTTCCAGTCCTGCCACCGGATGGGATAAAAAGCTTCCCGGGGAAGAGCACTCACCCCTTTGCAGCTCCTGCTGCTCCTAAGACTCCTAATGGAGCACCACTTCTTGAAGACACGTGTTAGGAGTTGGGGGCCCTGATGCCCCCAGATCCAGCTGTTGTAGTTCTCCACAAAGTCCTGCATGCAGAGCTCCATGAACTTGTGCTTGGGCTTGAAGGACAAGAAGGCCCCGTTCAGCACGTACTTGGACTGGGTACCGAGCACGTTTGTGAGGTTCTTTAAGTTCTTAAGCACAATGAAGTCCGTGTCCAGGTAGATGCCACCAAATTTCCACATGATGGCAATTCTGCAGGCGTCTGACAAGATGGGCAAGAAATAAGGCTCCCAGCGCTGCTGAGCCTGCAGGTACCACTCTGCCAGAGGCGTCCCAGAGAAAAGCTCCTGCAAATCCAGGGGCCGAATTTCCACGTTGGGGAAGCAGCTGAGTAACGAGAAACCCCAGTGGTTGGGCAGCGAGGCGTTGCTCTTGGCCAAGCCTTTCATGAGCACCACAACCCTCGTGCCAGGGTGGGTCCGGGCCGCCGACTCCACGGAGCACAGGAAGAGGTAATTCGGGTTGGTGCGCTCTGAGGTCTCCACAAAAAACACGTCCCCCGGCGGAGGAGGGGGCCCCTCAGCAGCGGCACGGGGAGGAGACGGCACCGAGCGAGCACAGTGGATCTCAATAGGTGAGACATAGAGCTGGCCCCTGACCTTCGGGTCCTCCGTGGCTCTCCAGTACAGCAGGATGGAGGCGAAGGACAAGAACTTGAAGACGATGATGAACAGGGCCCCCAGCCTGTGGTTCAGCATCACCCGGGTCAGTTTTAGCAGACAGCCGGGCATCCTGCGCATCCTCGCTCCTCGCTCTCCCAAGACAAGCGTTGTGATCTGAAGGAGAGGAAAGAAGAAGGAGACATTTAGAGGCAAGGCCACACACCACTGAGCCGCACGCTGCACACTCCTCACTTCCCCCATCCCAGCACGCTTCGATCACCCCCTTGGGGCATTTCTCCTGGCTGCTCCGTCTTGTCACGAGGCCTGCAGCCAGGGTCAGAGCGCTCCCTTTGAACACAAGAAATAACCTCTGCTGCTTGTCACAAAACAAGAGGGACCCTCTCGATTCCCTGCCTGCACCTGCCTGTGCCACATGGAATCAAATTTGTTCTATTTTACCATCATCGGGTTGGTATTCTCAAATCAGGCAAGTACAAGAATAATCCCAGAGACAACAAATTTGGATCCTTCTTTGTCCTCTAGCTTGCTGCCACACAAGCTGGCCTGGAGCAGCAGCTTCTACGAGGTTCGCGTCCCCAAGAGGAGAACCACCTCCCTCGCCAGAAGCGAGTACTCAGCTAAAACACCGGTGGCTGCCACCTCGTCCTGTCGAGAGGCCTTAACTCCTGGAATCACAGAACCGTATTTACTCGCCTTCCACTTACTCCTCGATAACTAACCTGCATCCCATGCTTTCCTACAAAGCTCCACAACAACACGATCCTGTTCACCATGCTGCTTCACACCCCACCTCTGTTCTTGCCAGGGCTCTTCATTTTTCATTTAGGCCTCTAGGCTTAAAACGCGGAACACTTTCCTCCACGGAGAAAGCCCGTTTTTCCTTCGTTCCTTCCCTGCTTAAAACTGCGAGGGGCTCCAACATGATGGCGCTCGGTCCTGCAGCACCCGTTCCACCTGCCGACCCATCCTCCTCGGGCCGCTCTCGGCACAGGGGGACGCCTGCAAACCCTCCCGCCGGGTGGCCAGGCCAGCACTCAGGGAGCTATTCCTGCTTTTACAAGCCGAGTTGGAGCGTTCTGGCCAGCCACCAAGCTTAGGTCCCTCAAGTCAAAAGTGTAGATTTACCTTAAAGAGATATGTTGCAGCAGATGGGAGAGCAGAGCTGAATTTAGCTCCCAGAAAGCCCAACTGCTCTATAACGGCCCGAAATAGGGTGCGTCAGGCTCCGGCAATGTCTGGCTGAAGGGAGCTGTGATTCATGCAGCAGCACCTTCCTCCGAGCCTGGACGCTCTACGTGGTGCCAAATTTTTAATAATGAAAACCAGGAGAGGCTCGCAAAGAATACACTCTAAAGAAATAAGAGAATTGGCGTGGCATTATCAGAGCAATGCAAAGCATTTTCAGGCCCTCTTTGCCTTCACCCCTATTTCCCCTGTGGTTAAACTTCGCAGAATTTAAAAGAAAACAAAATCAATATAAACCAATGGTAAAATTAGAAGAGTTTTATGAGACAAGCTAAAAACATACTGCAGCAGCGAGCTCCAGGCCAGCTTAATAGCAGAGCAGAATTTTCCATTTTAGATTAACCATATTTCAGTGGGGAAAACAAAACAACACAAAACAACCTCTTTTGAGGTTCATCTCTCAGTTCTGCCTCCCTCTGAACCAAAGCCCGCAATCCTACGACTTTGCAACGCGCCTGCAGAGCTCTGCCCGTAGGAAAGGACACGCTGTGCACTTGGCACCCACGGAAACATTTGCAGCCTGCACAACTTTATTGCCAGCTCCCATCCACTTTTCATTACTGATTTAGGTATTGAAGAGGAACAAAAAAAGACGAATACACTCTTCTGAAAAGCCCCATCCTCCCTTCCCCTTCCTCATCTCAGCTTATTTACGAGATGTTACGTGCAGTCCCACCCATTTCCTTGGGTGAGCTGATGAGCCCACGAGGTCAGGGACATTGAGTGACTGCTTCTTTGTGCTGTTTCTTTCTTGCTCCGGAGTCCTTCCTCGCAGTGGTCTTTGCCTCCTACTGCACCTTTGCTCCAACATGGGCTTCTCCACAGGCTGTGGGATCTTCAGGACTGTATCTGCTCCACCATGGTCTCTCCATGGGCTGCAATCCCACAGGGTGTCCCTGCTCCAGCCAGGTCACAGTCCTCAGAAGATGTCCCCAGCCCGGCGTGCGTGGCCTCATCCCACACAGGGCAAACCCCGCTACTGAAACCCTGTCATTTATGCCCCAAACAACACACCTTGTAAAGTTCAGATACAGAGCAGTCCCTGGCTTGCTTATTTTTGTATCTGCGCAGGAGAAGTATGCTGATAAAACACCTGAGACTATCAGCTGTTGGACAGCCCTTCACTACCTGGGCCAACCAGAAAAGCCATATTTCAAAACGAGTTAGGTGGCCGAGCTGACTGATCCCTTGAGATACTCTTTACCCACGTACTGTGTGTTTCTCCTCATGATAACATCTGCTTCCAGATGCTCGCTGTGCAATGGAAATTCTTTAAACAAATAGAGAAAATAAGCGATTCTTTGTCATTTGCATACTTGCAATGCAAAGGGCTCTCTGACGGTTTATTGATGGCTTCACTTTGCAGAAAACTCATTTAATAATTTGCTCCAGCCTGTCATCACAACGCTCTGAATATACCCTTAGCACATGCCAGATCCATATCTGACCCTCTGGCAGGCAAGCAGGGGAGTGAGGGCACCTTCCAGCACTGCCACCCCATGTGTACACCCTTCTCGGGAGAGCAAGGCTCCGTAGAATTTTCCACCAAAACAGGAATTAGTTCAGGAATCTAACACTGCAAATTCACGCTACAAAGTAAAAGCAGACTTTTGTCCTAGTTGAGCCTCTAGGGAACAGCTCAACAGCAACATAAATCTTCGGACATCTGGACCATTTAGGTACTGAGGAAAGAACACTGTTTCTCCCCAAACTCCTCTCCCTTAGGAGCAGACTTCGTGTGCTGCTGCCACTACCTCCTTTTCCAGCCTCTTCATCAAGGATGGGTGAAGCAGCGAGCTGCTTGCCGAACGAGGCGCGGAGAAAGCTCTTCCTTGGAAAACCATGACAAGTTTTCAGGGGGACATACCTCTACCTTTACCTCGAAAAGCAGCGGGAAGCAGAAGTCCCAAGAACAGAGCCTTGCAACCTCGAAGCCGTATCAAAGGAGAACTGCCTAGGCAGGCCCTTAAGACATGTTCCAGGCCCCTAAATGCACCAAGCTTGAATCTGGAGCTGGGGAAATTTAGAGTAACCGTTGGGTTTGATTCGCTGCTTGGTTCTTCTGCACTGCACTGTCCTTCCAGCTTTTATTTCTCTGCTGTTTAAAATTTAGCACATTTGCCAAGAACAGACAATTTTGTAAACTTTATGCTGCTGAGAGTTGTAGTCAAGATCTGGCCTCGAGAAATACATGGAGATAGGGCAGCCCACAGCGCAAAGGCCTCCTGCGTGCAGCTGTGCGGGATAGCTCCGGACTCTGGGAAGCAGACGCATGAGAAGCCATTCACACAATCACAGCCTAACAGGAAAACGTGCTCACTTTGAAGAGGAGACGCCGCACTATGTGGCTAACATATTTTAAATGCCCATGCTTTCTGGACAAACTAAATCTAAGCTTAAGTTTCTCGTCTATTAAGGCTTCCCTAACTGCACATGCAGGCAGCAGGAGGTGATCAGTGCATTCAATTTCATTTACTTCTGCATGCCTCGAGTACGCTCGCTGTACTTAGCTCACATCCCCCCAGCCAATGCATCTCTGGACCATACTGACCTCCGTGAACACATCGCCTTCAGTGCAGTCGCAATCTTGCCTAGAAAATGGGAGTGAGTCACAGGGGGATCTTCCCTACTATTGAATCCGCTTCGTGAATATACTTAAAGCTATTCATTCTGCACACAGCGGTCACATAGAGAATTTAGCTGCTAGATGAATAAGAGAAATTCTTGATGCTGAAATTGTGACTGGTCTGGTGGACAAACACGAATGCAGGGTTGAAGTGGAGCCAGCTGTTGCTGACTTTTTCCTTCCCTAAAGTCCTTCAGGGTTCTTCCCCTCTCCTCGTGTGAGCAGTCGCCAAAGTGCAGGACATGGGAGGTGGGACATGGAAAGTGGGGAGGAAGGTCCCTCGGATGGATATGTTCTTTGTATGTATGTCCCCAAAAGCCTTCAATGCTCAGGGAGATGCCTGGCCTACCCAAAAGGCCCTAGGGAGATTTTTTTTTTCTTACCTTTAGGACAAGTTGATGTTTGTCTTGCTTACTGAACTGGGAGAGCCTGTGTGTCCTAACAAGGATCTCCAGTGGTCTTGGGTAAGTCTTAGGAAGCTTCCTATATATGAGCAAAGCTCTAAAGCCTGGTATCTTTCTGAGATTCCCACCCCTATAGATAAACCCAGTGTTTGGATTTACTAGCATGTGGTAACAACGCATGCAACAGCAGAACACAGTAAATACAGCACATTCCCGTTTCCAAGTTTTGCAAAACCGCGCAGCTCTCTGAGCTGCAGGGCATAAGAGGCCAAACACCAGTGAGGACGCGTCGGTCTCCTGCACCTCCGCTGGGGTATCGCCCTGAGACGCCTTCCCTGCGCCACATGAAGGTCCCTGGGGCGCCAGGGGAGGGTTTCAAACTCACAGGAGCCCCGAGCCACGTGGCACACGGAAACGTGGAGCGTCACCACGTGGCACCGAGCGGCTGTGTGGGGAGGGATGACCACGGCGAGGCCCCAGCGACCGTGTGTCATCAGAACCACAGCTCTCCCTCCCCAAAAAGAGTGTCTGAGTGAGTGTCTCATTCAGCCCTTTGTCAGGAAAAGTTTCCTAGTGCCTTTTTTTTTTTTTTCAGTGCTTCGTATTTGTGTCATCTTTAACTGGAAGGAGTTGTTTTGATATCTGGTAGCTTTGGGCTTTCAGGAAACAGCCCTCACAAACCTTTGCCAGCCATTGAATAAAAGGTGATAGAGAATTTGGCTGCAGAAAGCCGCTGGAAAATACACACAGACAAAAGGGACAGATGCTAGCAGCAGACCTGCCAGCAAACTGATACAGCTTGTTGCCACCAACAGCTTTCAATTCAGTTTCATATTACTGCATGTTTGTACAAAGCCATGCACACTCATTGTATAAGTAATAGGGCTGGAGACAGTGCATAAAACTCACCTCTAAACAGTATTTTAACTCTCACAGCTCATGGAAACGTGAGAGAAGCAGCAGTATTTTGGAAGGACACATTATGCACATGGTCTACTAATATTGCACATTCTAGCAGGCTCAGCAGTAAGTCGAGAACAGCGTTGGGTCAGAAAGCAAACTGGCAAACCCTGATAAACCCACAGCATCACTGCTCCCTAAGATCTCATGCACGCAAGGGCGGCAGAGCTGATCTTCCTGCATCACAGCAAGAGGCCACTGCAGCTGCCGCCCTCCTCTGCAGCGAGGTCTGGCTCCTGCAAGGGGACATCCAAGCAGCATTAGTGGCTGAAGAGATACGGTGCACTTCAAAGTATGTTAATGATTAAACACTTCACGTCTATTGGATATAGTGGTTTTTCCTTGCACCAGTTTGCATGACAGTGTCCCTCTCTTTTTGTTTGCATGTAAAATCCAAAGATCTGCTGCAGAGGAAAGATCATCCAGCAGCAGAACACTACACATAGTTTCAGGGATTTCTGTTTATTTTGGTACTTTATAATAGGATTTTTATGGGTCAAGAAGCAGGCCACTTTGAAGCATTAAAGCTCACCTCCAATTTGAAATCATAGTAAATGTCTCTGTCTCTAACACAGCCTTCCTCCTGTGCATATGGAAGAAGCACTTTCCAATCTGGCAGAGGCACTGCAAGGATGAATACATTCAAGACTGGGACGTGCTCCCAACTGTGCAAGATACAGGTGTGAGGTTTTGTGCAACAATATTGGAAAGATTTGGGAGGTAAAAGAACATAGAATGTGTGTATTTCCTGCTTTAGCCAAAAAAAAAAAAAAAAAAAGGTGACATGATCATATTAACCCTTTGCTCCCAGAAAAAGCAACTCTTAATGCCTTAATCTGAAGTGCCACCAGCCCTCATGGAAATTGCTGGGCAGAATTCGTATCCCAGGCTTAAGATAACTAAATGCCAGTGGAGCCATACAAAGAAGTACCTTGCTAACATAAGACTTGTTTCCAAGTGAAAGCAACATCCAAAATAAAAGCTGTGAATCTCTTCTGGAATTCAAATGACCCAACAAAATAGTTTTAAGTCTTTGTCCTTAAAAGCCCTTTAAATAAATAAATAAATAAAAGCAGCCTCAGATAAGTGAAAGAAAGAGACATCAGTGCCAGCAGGCAGACTACAAAGTTTTAGCAAACCTGGAAAGGGTGACGCTCATCGGATGGCCAGGAGAGGCGAGGGGAGTGTTCCCAACGTCTCCTGCCATCACGCACTGGAACTTGAGCCGCACCACCGCAATGCCGATGGCAAGAGTTACTTAACTCCATCACCGCTTATCTGGTGTCACCTCTACACTCACACCCGTGCAGGTTTATATGGCAGCTGTGACACGCAGACAGTGATTTCTCCCTGTACCCAATGCAACAGAAACAACTGGGAAATAAAAATGAAGCAGAATGAAAATACAATCTTCCTTGCCAGGCTCAGCTCCTCCAGGACCTCCAGGATGCTACTGCTGCTGAAGGGAGGTGTTTGCTTACTGGTTTAGCTTGTTTTGCTCCACTGCAGAGCGAGACAAGCCCTGGTGTTGGCCTAAGGAGAGCGGCAAAATCGCGCGGCCGGGAGGCTGCTCTTAGCGGCACCCGACTTGGTTCGGTGGTAGCACCAGATTGCACACCGAGGCTTTCCCCGTCTGCGGCTACCGACCTTAGCCCCAAGATAAAGCCTGAGGGGGCACACAGTCACTAGAGCCACTGCCTAATGGACACAGGCAATGCCACAGAGCCAGCGGAAATCCTGGGAGGGGGAAAACATGGGTCAGCAGCAGCTGCTGCAGCAGAGCCCTTCATTCCTCACCAGGGCTTGGGCTCCCGACCTTCCGCATGTTCAGCCAAAAGGCTGGAACATCAACCAGACACGTAGGTTTCTCAGGACAGCAGACCTCCTCCTAAGCCTTTGATTGCAAAGGCTGCCCCTGTTCTTCACTGGCACTAACCAAGAAACCGAGAGCAAATCCAGAGCTGCGAGTGTTAAACCCCACCTGAGGTCTCAACACATCAGCCCTTCTGCTAGTGAAGGACAGGGTTGCTCCGAAGGTGGGGGATGCCCCACTGCATTCACTGCAACACCCAGTCCAGAACATGCCGTCTGTCTGTCACAGTTAAAAACAACACCAAAAAAGACATCTGATGAACAGCCTCTGTCTGTAAATACTGAATATTCCCCTCGAGTCCTCTCTATTGCAAACAGGCGCTGTTCAAGGTGTTACGGACTTCGTGCTTGCTCTCATTAGGTTACTACCTACCTCTTTAGTCTTGCAGTTCCCAGCTAGAAGTCTAATTTTAGTTTTCATATTATTTTAACGTTACCATTAACAATCCACAGAACAACAGATCGAGGCCAACATCAATAAAATCACAACAATGCATTTCAAAAACAAATGACTCTAAACCACCTTTCACAATGTATTCTTATACCAGAGAAAAAGTACTTACTCCTATAAAGCAACTTCTGTCCAAACACAGGCACCTTGCTCCAGCCACTTCTCCCCCTACGATTTATCCTTTCGTTCTCATTCACAAGCAATAGGTTGCAAACCTGCTTCGCTCATAAACGTGCTACGGAAACTTTAATTTTATGTGTTTCAGTTAAAAAAACACACACACACACACACCCAAGTGCTTCCTTTGCACTCTCCAACATGTTGCTTCTACTTCACGTAGAGGTTTCACACGAGGTCTCGCCGCCATGCAAAGCGTCTCCGAGGGATGAGATGCACCCCAGCCATTTCCCCTGCTATTACTAAGAAAAACCAACCCCATAAGCACTACGGTTACAATGTATTAAACACGACAAAATATTTATTATGCTTTTACATCCCCCGCTGGGACGCCCACCTCTCAGCCAGGGCTGCTGCTCCGTTCTCAGTCTCCATCCCGCTGCCCCAGAGCTCCGGCCTGATCCCTGCTCCAGCTCTGACGCCTTTTGGGGACACGTCTGCCCGGGGGCACCACAGCCCGTGTCACCCTCTGCTGCC
>NW_010582272.1:25567-42445 GCF_000705375.1 Tinamus guttatus
GGCGGGGAGGGAAGGGGCGCCCCGCGGTCCGCGGTTTTCCTCTCCTTATTTTATTTTATTTTATTTTATTTTATTTTATTTTATTTTATTTTATTTTATTTTATTTTATTTTATTTTATTTTATTTTATTTTATTTTATTTTATTTTATTTTATTTTATTTTATTTTATTTTATTTCATTATTTTATTCTATTATTTTATTTTAAAATTATTTTCTTTTCTTTTTCTTTTTCTTTTTTTTTTTTACATTTCATTATTTTATTTTTGTACTTCATTTCATTTTTTAATTTTCTGTCTTATTTCATAGCTTGCTTTAATTTCTCACCCACTCCCCACCTCCCCGCTGCCCCGGCAGTTTTGCTCTTACTCGCCCCCACGTAGGCAAGCTTTGCTGGGGAAACCCAATTCGGGCTTTCCGCCTCCTCGGCACTCCCACCTGCTGCCACCACTGTCCCGCTGTGGGTCCGGGCAGTGGGGCAGGGGCGGCAGGAGCCAGGGATGTGTCTGTAAAGCACGGGCGGTTACAGAGCCACAGCTGGAAGGGGATGATGAGCCATGGCAGGAGCTGGAGAAAGAGAATAGTTTTGGTTTATTTATTTATTTATGGACTGCTGTGGAAAAGCAGAAGTTCTAGCTCTGAATCCTGGCAGGGGATTGTCTCGCTGGCCCTCGGGAGCGTACATGAGGTCGCGCAGTAGTTGGGAACCAGGAGGGGCATCCCATGTGGCATAAGGCTGCCCGGGAGCATGCCCCTAGGTCACGTAACCTGAAACCTTTTTTTATTTTTTTTCCTCCAGAAATAACTTGTTTTTCTCTAAGCGCAGAATGAGCATCCCACAGAGCAGGACTCCACGGACGTCGTCCTCCCTCAGTCGGGGCCCTGGGGCAGCTGATCCTCCAGGCCGCTTCCCTGCTCAGCTCCCAGGCGCCACTTGGGCTGAGCTGCACGGGGCAGCGCTGGCCGCGGCATCGCTCCTGGACACGGCCTGAGGTCGAGGTTGGCCCTGGATTCAGCACGCAGGAGGGCAGATGGCTGGAAGGGAGAGCTGGAGAGTTTTGCTCCAAGTGCTCCACGGCCTGGCCTTGCTGCTAGCGACGCGCTCGCTGCCCGCTGCGGAGACAGGAGGCACGGGGGCTGGGGGCGCTCAGTGAGGCCCCTGCGTGGACAGGGCGATGCCGAAGGCGCGAGGAGGAGTCGCGGCCGCCCGCCGGGGGCTGCCGGCGGCCTGGGCTGGTGGCGTCTCCCGCCCGCCACGGGCCGTTACTTGGGGGCAGGGAGGCGACAGGGCGCGGCGGGCGCCTGATAAGATGGCGGCACCCGCTGAGGCAGGCCGGGATGGAGGGAGGGAGAGCCTGGAGCTGGAAGGGCCCAGCTGGGAATAACAAAGGTTTTCTGGGAATAACCAATTTTTGGCCTCGGCACCAGGGTTTTGGCCCCCTGTGGATTTCTTCAGGGGGATGTTTGGTGCAAGGCCTGCCCCTCGCTGGGACGACGGCCGTGGGCAGCTTGTCCTGGGGATGGAGGCATCTGCTCTCCTTCCTGCAGCTTTTCAGATTCTGCCTTCAGCTTCCCTCCCAACGTCTCGTTTTGCCTCGCTTTTAAGCAAACCAGGAGAATTCCCCCTTTCTTTGGAAAATCAAAACAAACCTCTTTAATTATCCGGCCCCAAAGCTCACCTAGTCTTTGCTTACGATGGGAGCCCTCCTGCAGGAACGGGACCCCAAAAGCGTCGGCCCTTTTCTGGACTCTGGTGTCAATGGGGTTGCGCCCCTCCATCAGCTGAAATGCAGCTGAAACTGGAGCACATTCTCCCCCGCCCCAGGCAGATTTTCTTGATGTAGTTCCTGCGAAAGAAGAAAAACAAATAAATAAATAAATAAAATGAACGGTTTTGCTAGCCTTGAAATGAAGTCACCGAACCCTTTTGGAAATGAAGTTGGCAGACATGGATAAATCCTTTTAAGCAGCATTAGCTCAGGGTCGTTAGGACGATACTGTATTTATTGATCGAAGAGGGAGACACTCCGATAAATTTTGCGGATTGAGACAGCCATGGCTGTGAGGAACGTGTTCAGAAAGCAGATGAAAAATGAAAACGTGGTAAGAAGGGAGCATGATAGTTTCAATGCGTAAGCAGGAGGTCCCCTAGGACGGCCTGAAACAAAAACAAGGCAAATGTATTAAATACATATCTACATATAAAAAACAGGGCAGACATGTCTCTGCTTCAGCTTCGTACCTGGTGAAGCTCACTGAAGGCTGGACTAAATAGGAGCCACCTCAACACGTTTATATGTTGCTGCAGGGGAGCTGCAATTGCTCAGCTACTTGGAAATCACCGGCCTTTTCCCTCCTGGCAGCAGTCAGGAATTACAAAAGGTTCCCCTGCGCCAAGATTTAACACAGTGAGGATAGTCCTAAACACAACTGGCAACTGCCTTCCTAGACTCATCGTAGACAAAGGGATTTTCTTACAAAGTCCTTGCTTACTCCTCTGCTAAACGGGGTCTTTGATTTGGGTTATTACACTTAAAATGTAAATTACTCTTCACTCCGAAACTATTTGGAAGGAGAGTGCACTTAGACATATACATATCGGTGGCTACTTTTCACTGCAAGCAGAAGGTCCATGTCCAAAAACCTGCCTGATTCCGAACCGTTTTTCAGCTGCTCTCCTAAAGTCCTGATGCACCTTCCAGAAAGAGAACAGGCTAATTCGCGTGCCGAGAGGAGCGCAGGGAGCAGTGGCGTGTGTGTGGCAGAGGGCTGCGGCTGCCCTGGGCCTGCTCCAAGTGCTCTCCTGCTCCGCGCTTCCCGGCAGAGCTCCCTCCCTGCTGATCCCCAGCGCAGAGCTCCAGCCGCCCCTCTGTGAGCCCGGCGCCTCTGTGCTCCTCCGCACACGGGTAATATTTGCCTTTGCCTCTCTCCCCATTTGCTTAAGCCATTCCGGGCTGATAAGGCAGGTGTGCTGGTGTGAAAACCAGAGGGGGTGCTTTCCTCAGGCAAGCACAGCCAACACGGCACTCCTTCGCCATCTCCCCATTGCTTGAACGGAGGCAGCGGCGAGGGGAGCCTCGGCCACCACTGTCCATCCTGACCCTTATTTTGAGTGGCCGTCTCACTTCCTGGCTGTTGTTCTGGCAGGTGTTTATATATATGTATATGTGTATAAAACAAGCTCCTCCCTGCTTCCTGGCACCACCAGTGCAATGAGCTGCACGGGGCTTTGCAGCTCACCTTACTTCAGCATGGTCTGCTGGTGCCAGGCTGCTTGACTCTTCCAAGGCTTCGAAAGGCTGCGCAGCAGTTTGAGCTGTCACATTAGCTGTCACAGGCCTCTCTTGAACTGCTCTTAATCTTTCTTCAAGTTTATTTTTTTAAAAAATCCATGTTTAAGAGCAATAGCGCTTTGCTTTTCCTCTTAATATCTCTCCATAGCCTTCAGGAAAAATAAAGCAGGCTGGCAGTAAGGGCCTGTCCTAGTGCCAGAGGTCTTCAGCAAGCCCAAAAGCAAGCCCAAAGCCGCGGGCTACGAAGCCAGGGCCAGCAGTGGGCAGACAGCAGCGCCAGGGCTGCATGGCGCTGCTGGCTCCCGGTGCTGAGCTGCTGCCGGGTGCTTTCCCAACGCCTCCGCTTGCTTTTTCATCTCTCTGTTTACACAGTGTGGCAGCTGTTCTGCAATATGGGCATTTCAAGGAGCTTGACTTGGGCTGGGGCCGTGGGACGTTTGCAGAAAGAGGACCCCAAACCCTCTTGCTGTTGTGCTGCAAAAGCAAAAGGAGCAGCATGAAAAGGCTTTAAAGTTGCTTTGCAACGCGACGTGTGGGCTTAGAGATTGCATTTTCTTCCCTTTTCTAACAGTGCTGGGGGATCGCCTTACCAGCGAATGTAAGACCATCTGGAAAATGTCATCTGACGCATTATTTCCTCTGCCAGAGAGCTATTTATAGATAAAATAAATCACGTCATCATGATTGAAACCAATAAGGAAAGGTCCCATGGGAAGCGAGCGCCTCTCCTCCCCCAGCTTTTCCGTGTACGTGCCCTGTACCCGGCTCCCGTCTCGGGGCAGGAGGGAGCCCAGCAGGCAGTGCCAGGCGGCTGCTGCTCCGGGGAGGCGACCGCGCTCGGCCCAGCCTGGAAGCGGCTGTGGAAGGTGTTTACGTGCCCCGTCCCCGTCGGGTAAGGCCGCCGCTGGTGCCGCCTGACTCCCCAGGGCCCAGCAAGATGCCTCGAGGCCGCCGCCAGCGCCGAGCGGCAACCAGCAAAGTGACGGTAAGGCTTGGGAGACGGCGTCTTCCAGCCACCTGGTGCGTGGCAGAAGGCACTAAACCAGCAAGCCCATCTCGTAGCCCCACCGTGACCCTTCATGGTGTGAAACCTTCACCCTGGAGCAGTCAGGGTGGCTGCACAAGCAGATCTGAAAGCAGCAGCAGCAGCCTGGTCCGAAGGCGAAGGGGATGTCCTCTCGCCAACCAGCACCACCGCACATGTCGCCGTCAGTGGTGGCTGCGCTTCTAATCCCGACCTAGTGCCGGCCTTCTTTTTTTGGAGGAAATCTATGGTAACCCCCACCGAAATACGTATTTTAGTGTCACCCTAAAATAGGATTGCTAATAAGGGCTAATAAGGGCTCATAATCACAGCTAGTAAGGGCTGCGACTGCATTTCAGCTGACGGCGAATCATGTGTGTGTATGATGGGAACCAGGAGGCTTGGTGCTCACTGTCCTTCCAACAAGCCACTTGGATACAAAAAAACAGGGGTTTTCCACTCGAAGTTGCTCCACTCGAGCAGAGAGAACATCTTGAAACGCCGCCCAGAGCAAAGCTGCCCTCCCGGTGCCGGGACTTTGCTGCAAGCGCAGCCTTCGCTCCAGCTCTGCACATTTCAGACACTACATAAGCTGTCTTCAAGGGAATTTCTCACTAATGGTCAAAGCCTTCCCCTCTGCAGAGCATTTTGAAGCTCTGAGCGTTTAAACACAACAGACCCAACACAACCCGGCGCCTGGGAAGGACCCTGCTTCGCCTGCAGACCAGCTCTCATGACAGCATCTCCAGAAATTTATTCAGGGAAAAATAAATACTCACTTCAGATAAGCAGAAATGTTTACACATCCCAATCCCCCAAAGTGTTTTGAGCCCTTGATTTTTAAAACCCATCATAACAGTTCTCCGTTTGCATTACTACCTGATGCGGCTCTAAGGTGTGATGGTCATGGCAGCAAAATCAAAAGCGTTTGACATTTGATTTTTGGGGTGGTTTTAGGTTTCAGCAGCCTCTGTGTGACATGAGGATTACCAAGCATGTGTTTTATCATATATTTTCTTTCCGTTAAAGGTTTATCTCACTACTTGGGTAAGCACAGGAAAGCACGTGACAACACAGTTGCCAATCTCGGTGCAAAGCCTCAGGGGACACAAACAGGAGTAGGAGGGAAACGCCACCTTTTTTGAGAAAAAGGCTGATTTTACTCACTCACCTCCATGCCCGTGTACTCGTAAGCTCCCACCAGGGCAAAATAACCAAAACGGAGTTGCTTTTTTAAGGGCATCTTTTGCAGCTCATCCCCACAGACAGCACATCTGCATTCTTTAAAACAGCAAAACCCAAATAAAGTCTTATCTAGTCAGGAGACAACAATATTTCTTGCCAGGTGCAGGCAGTGTCCTCCCAAATTTCTTTCGGCAGATGCCAGCCTTTGCAGCAAGTTGGCCACTGTGTCAAGCAAAGCCTCAGTGATGGCACATCCAAACCTTCCCAGGGCAAAAAGTTCTGGCTTTTTATTCTTCTCCGCTCTCCAGTTGAACTGACAAACTTTCTGGCACTTAGAATATGGGAAAAAAAGGGTTACAAAAAGATTAGCTATAGGGCTGCTGAGGCATTTTGGGCACCTTTCTGCTGCTCCTGGGAAGCGAGCTGCAACCGGCACCTCTCATGGAGCAGGGATTAAATCCCTCCTCATCTCCAGCATGGTGGGGTAGCAGGACTGAGTAATTTGGGGAAATAGGCAGTTACTTTCCCTGTGCAGGTAGCAAAGGATAGGAAAAAGGGAATAAAAAGGGGGAAAAACAAGCTGGAAGCAGCTTTTGCCAAGGCAGAATATAGATCTGATGGCAATAAAGCTTTCCGTGCATTTCAGAGTGGTCATGGGGAAATGAAAGGAGAGAAACAGAAAAAAACTAGATTTCTTCCGGGCATTTTTAATCCACCATTTCATTTTTCCATTAAGTGCACTTAGACTGCCCTTCCACCACAGCGACTCATGCTGAACCAAGTGCTCAGTTTGACCCAAACCATTTTGCCCTGCCTTATGGTTTTCCTCTGCTATTTTTTAATTGCTTTTTTGTCCCCTCTGATATTTTTTAATTGCTTCGAGTCAGAACAAAACTTTTCCCCTCTAATTTTTCCAAGGTTAATTAAAAAGGAAATTATCTGCATGGCTCCATCTAGACTGCCCGGTGCCCTGCGAAATGGAGCCGCCGCTCTCCACAAGGGCCTACGCTCACTGATATTTATTAGTCTTTCCAGCAGAGCCTGGACGCTGCCCCAAGGCCGCGCGCACCGGGATGCCCCTTGCTGGATGCGCTACGCTGCACGGCAGCCGTGTGGGGAGGGCCGGGCGCCGGGGGAGCTGAGGGGTTCGGCGCTGCGGGAGAAGCTCCCGCTGTGGAGACGCGGCTGATTGAGCGTAATGAAGAGCCGCGCCGGCACCGCTGCGGGCAGCCGCTCGGCTCGGCCGGGAAAAGCGCATCGAAAACGTGAATCTTCCCGGCGGATCTCGTGCGAGGAGGTCCTGACGGCGTCGCTCAGGGCACTGCCAAGGGCGCCGGGTCAGCGAAGCATCGCGCAAGAGACCTTCAAACACCCCAAAGTGGCTTCTACGGTCCAAGCAAACTATCGCGCCTTTCCATCGAGTATTTCCCCATGCTCCATCCCGGCCAAGCAAGTGGCTTGGCGTTCATTTGGGACGTGAGTAGATTAAAACACACAGCTAAGGAGCACCTCATGGGAAACGGGTGCGCACGTCCACATATTTTAAGCCACTTTCCCCCCGTTGCATTGATAAGTAGCCTTATAAACCATGGCACAAAAGAAATATCCTAGTTATTTACATGCTCTTGGACAGGTGATGTGTTCATCAGAGCAGACTGGGTTCACGCAGTGATTTTCATGAATTAACACCACTAATATATTTAACGCCTTCTCCGCATCAAACCCTAAAGCAATAAAACGAGAGGAGTTATAGCCCATTTTGCAGGCTTGGTGTAAACAGATTTGTAAGGCTTTAGCATCTGTGCCACAGAGAATTTTGGAAAATTTCACTATTAAATAATTTCATTGTTGTTTTCAGTTACTGAAAACAAGCAGCAGCAAATATGGATGAGGAAATATCCTCAGTCTAGCCAGTCACCAGAAAGACAGGGCCGATCGCCTCTGCTTGTCCAAACTTCTGAGGTCTCTGAAGCATCCTCGCAGCGTGCAGGAGCTCCCAGCACTGCTTATCCTGCTAACTGCATTAATCATGAATTATTATGACACCGAGTAATTTTGATATAAACAGGAAAGAACCATCAGACAACCAGGAGACATTACGCGTACATTATGTATGACCAGAAAGCCACGTGGAAATCGGTAACAATCTGTGTGAGGAGAAAGGAGAAAAAGAGAACGGGTGTCGCTCCTTTGCTGAGGAAACCTTGTTTCTGAGCAAGCTGTTGGGCTAGCAGTCCTCAGTGCCACGAAGCACAGCACCACCGGCCTCGCCGTACACATTTTGTTCCTGTAATCAGCAACCACATCCATGTCATAAATACAGGTATAAACCCTGTTTCCTATCAGCCTGTAGCATCCTCTTTCCTCATGCACTCCAGGAGATCCACCTCTCTTGGTGTGGTAGCCAGAAACCAGCCAAGACAGACCAAGACTTCTTAAATGGCAACCAAATGGCAAAGATGCAGATATCACTATCTTCAAAGCCAAGAACGCACTCTTAGAGACAGCCAAAGGGAACAGAAAGGTCAGAGTAACCACACAAAATCCAAAGCAACAGACGAGGAAACTGTGTGTTGCAGGGCTTCAGCACAGAGCAGTGAGTCATGCCGAAGGTGGGAGAAGCTTCCCGGGGTGCTGCCGTGGTTTCCTTCCCTCCTGTCTCTCTCACAGCCAGCAGGTTGTGGAGGAAGGTGCCCTCTCAGAAGCCCGCAGGCTGGAGGCAGAACTGTGCCTGTGGAGCTTGCAAAGGCATGCAGAAAGTCCCCACCTCCTCACTGAGCACCATGAGGCTGCCCAGGCACCTTCACCAGGGCTGAGCTTCTCTGTTTTTGCATCTTCTTGGGAAGAAAGCAAGCATCATGCAAAGGGAAGCAAAAGTCTCACAAAAATTAGAGCTCCCCAAGCACCCTGAGATCCTATTGCTTTCTTTAAGAGGCCATGTGGGCTAGATTGCCTTCTGAGGCTTTAAAACCCCAAAGTTTTCATTAAAATTGAGAGCCTCTAAACTGGACGTGACATTCTCCAAAAGCTGCAGCTGGTCCTGCAGAAAGAAAGGCAGTGCTGTTACTCGTCTTCAAAGCTGTGAGCACCATGGGAGGATAGCTGAAACCATTCTGCTTCATCCCTTCACTCTTAATGGGAGCAGAAACCCAGGCAAATGTTGCATAAAAAATTAAGCAGAAGGATTGAACTGCAGCTAAGAGCAGGACGAGAGCCATGTTAAGACTCCCTGCAGCTAAAGCAATGTTGAAAGACTATGGAGTGGCTCAGCCCCCTCTTGTAGTCTAAAAGTCCTTCTAAGCCTTAAGTCTTATTTGGCATCAAAAGTGTTTCAGTCCAAGCAGAGCAGAAGGACAGTGTTGAGCATCTTCCCTTTTGTGAAGGGAAGCAAGAAAAAACACATAGTAATGATACTGCTTCCTTCACCGTTTACTCAGACAAGAACAGCCCAGGTCTGTCAAATTAATGATGGTTCTGGTATTGTAACAATTCCCATTAAATGTTCTTCTAAATCTGCCAATTTAAGCAACAAAAATAAAGTACTAGAAAAGTATTAAATAATCCTCCTTCTCCTCCTATAAATGTAATGTCTTTATAGGACAGCAGCATCAAAAGAGGAAAGCTTAACTTAGATGCTTCACAGCAGCTGCTGCCACCACGCAGTGTCAGCTTCGAAAATGGTAATAAAGGGGGATTAGGAAAACTGAAACAAAATGCAACTGGTAATTTATACTAACTTTCACTCACAAACTTTTTAGAAAAAGAGACGCAATACATGGCTTTATCACAGAATGGTTGAGGCTGGAAGGGCCCTCTAGGGATCATCTAGTCCAACCCCCCTGCTCCAGCAGGGATACCCAGAGCACGTGGCACAGGGTGGCATCCAGGTGGGTTTGGAAGATCTCCAGAGAAGGAGACTCCACAACCTCTCTGGGCAGCCAGTTCCAGGGCTCTGTCAACCTCACACGAAAGAAGTTCTTCCCCACATGGAGGTGGAACTTGCTGTGTTTCAACTGGTAGCCATTATCCCTTGTCCTGTCACTGGCCACCACTGAGAAGAATTTGGCTCCATCCTCCCTACATTTGCCCCAGAGGTACTTACACATATTGATCAGATCTCCTCTCAATCTTCTCTTCTCCAGACTAAACAGGCCCAGCTTGCTTAGTCTTTCCTCATACGATAGATGCTCCAGTCCCTTAATCATCTTCGTGGCTCTCCACTGGACCCTCTCCAGAAGCTCCATGTCCCTCTTGTACTGTCGAGCCCAGAACTGCATCCAATACTCCAGATGCGGCCTCACCAGAGCTGAGCAGAGGGGCAGGATCCCCTCCCTCCACCTGCTGGCAACGCTCCTCCTCATGCAGGCCGGGATCCCACTGGCCTTCTTGGCCATGAGGGCACACTGCTGACTCATGGTTAACTTGTTGTCAACCAGGGCTCCCAAATCCCTCTCTGCAGAGCTGCTTTCCAGGAGGTCAACCCCTAATCTGTCCTGGTGCTTAGGGTTATTCCTCCCCAGCTGCAGGACCCTGCACTTGTCCTTGTTGACCTCATGAGGTTCCTCTCTGCCCAACTCTCCAGCCTGTCCAGGTCTCTCTGCACAGACCTCTGGAGCATTGGCCAGTCCTCCCAGTTTGGTATTGTCCACAAACTTGCTGAGGGTGCCCTCTATGCCCTCATCCAAGTCACTGATGAACAAACTGAAGAGCACCGGGCCTAGTATTGGCCCCTGGCCACAGGCACCACTGGCCACAGGCCTCCAACTAGACTCGGCCCCATTTGTCACCACCCTCTGGGCTCTGCCAACCAGCCCGTTCTCAATCCAGAGATCACCTCCTCTAAACCTGAAAGATTGGTAGCAACACCAGAACTGCCTGCCCCTCTGATCAGAGGCTGGTAAATGTGTTTGAACTACAGTTAGAAGAGGGAAAAAAAAAAAAAGAGAGAGAAAGGAAGCGGATCCCCAAGAAAGTAAGCGTGCAAACCTAAGTTTAAGCAAAGGTCATATTTTTAACTGCCCTTGATCCTGTCCCATTAAATCCTGTAGGATCAGGATGATGAAGGCCTGGTGGTGCCATCTGAAATTCCAGGAGACTAGAGGAGCCGCTGCCGGTGCGTAAGGGGTCAGGAGCTATTCGCCCAACCATTTCATCAAGGGAAGGTATCGGTGGTGCACAGGCTGCCATGCAGAACCTGCAGCAACAAGTGAGGGCACAAAACCAGTATTTTCTTTTATGGTGAACTGGATAATATTTTTATAAATACTGAATTGCTCTTCACCCTTAAGGGAACCTTGTGGGATAATCCCCAGATTGCAGCAAAGGGAAAAAAAGTTTATACATTTATTAGAGAACTGCACATGCTTTATGGCATTTAAAGTAACTCTGTAGTTCTTACTTTGTACCAAAAATACCCAGTTTTCACACTTTTCCATCTGTGAGCGTTTCATTATTACACTGCTGCAGAAAAAAATATTATTTCTATGGAGGTGACCTCAAACACTGCTATATATAAGAAACCACTAAGCCCTACCTTTTCCTTTCTAGGAATAACAGCAGAGCATCAGTTTATTTTTTTTCTACAAAGAGATATCAGCACTATATTTTCCTGCCTTAAATTAAGCAATCGCATTCATATTCAAGTGTCTTAATATGCAGCCAGGTTAGCAAAGCAGCTGTTCTTTTGCAAGTCGCTGGATATGGCCAGTACAGAGCAACGCTGAAAATCAGATTATTAGACACAATGTATTTAATAAGACTGTAGACTTAACAGAAGGAGTAGTCTAAAAGTTGAGAAACTCTAGCTGTTACTAGAGAAAACCAAATGCTGGCCCTTACCAGTAAAATTTTCTTGTTTAGCTAAATTAGGATAGCTTCTCTATCGCTAGCAAGGGAAAAAAAGCAAGTCTTTTATACCAAAGTCCCCATATTAAGCAGAACAAATGCCTATATTGTACTGCTCTCAAAAAGGGAAGTGTCATTTTTGGCTTAATAAACACAAGAGCCAGAGCACAAAGTTTCAAGAAGTGAGAGGGAAAAAAAAAAAAAAGATAAAAAAGGCTACCCTAAATTAACTGTGTTTCAACCACAGTATTTCAGTACGGTAGCTTATTTGCCTACCCACCATGTTTTGCCTTTTTTAAACCACTATAGCAGTTTAATAAGAAAGCTAGTTTCACTAATTATAGTTTCACTAATTAAAGGCTGATTCAAGATCATCGTATAGACAGAACACAAATGGCTGCATTTAGAGAGCTAGAGACTGGCATCCTGCACATAAAAAATTTAATTAAAAAATCAGTTTATACCAATTGTTTTTATTAGGTACCAGCAGTATACAAATTTGAATTAAGAAATAAAGTTACAGAACAGAATTAGATGAAGTTCATTTTTGCTTGTGGGGTTTAAGGGTTGCAATCATTTTTTATACAAGATTTTTTATACAGTCCCAGTATATTTCCTCATTCAATAATTCATCAAAAAAAACTGTGATTGTTCTAAAAATTCTTAACAAATAATTAACTAGCTACTCTGTTAGGCTCTTTGTATATATATTTTTTTCATTTTGTACACAATACAGATCATTTAAATGCACTTAAGGATTCTATATTGCCATTTTTTATAACGTTCAAAATTAGGAATAAATAGATTGTTCCCATGATAAAATTAAATCCATTATTTAATATACCAGGTGTCTTGTCTCCTCTGTACTTACATCTAAGCATAACATTTTGTAGTAGAAATATCATTTTAAAGCAGTATTTCTCCATCATTTTAATGCACATCAATTAATAAACCACAAGAACTTCTACTTTCCAATAAGCACAGGTTTAACTCAATTCTATGTTTTGCTACAGTCCACTAAATACCATCTCAGCATATGCTTAATTTAAATTTTCTTCTCCACAGCTCATAGGACAATCAGAAGACAAGTTACAGGTGCAACTGCAGAGAGGTTTCTGTCAGGAAGTCTTATTTCAGCGTGCATGTCCACCTTTCTGCTCCCTCTCTCACAACAAACAGCAATAAAATAAGACTTCTGACAGATAACATTAAGGCCACTAACGGAAGTACAACACTGTAAAGAAAAAGGCATATATGATGTATCAAGTTACTACACAATTTCTGCTCTGTAGAGACGAAATAGCAATAAGGAGCTGTCAGAAAGTCGCATGAAAAAAAAAAAATCCTGGAGCAATTAAAAGCATCTACAGTGTTAAGGCAACCTTCATTTGAATCAGCACTGTGATCTGGTATATCTCAAGAGAAATTCGTCTTTAGTGTACTTAGGTTGATGTCCAAAAGCTTATGAACCATATCGATCCTAGAGAAGAAGAAAAAAGTTATGCAGTTATGGCTATGTTTATCATTGAAAGAAATCAGCTTTAGCTACTTTTGCTAAAGAAATAAGTTAATTCTTAAAGCCTCTGAAAAAAATGTGTTCTATGAACTGGAGTTTACAGTTAAACACCAAGATAACTAGCCCTGTTTTCAAAATCATTCAACAGCTCCCACTTAACTCATGCAGGAAACAAAGTACATGGGTAACAGAGCAAGTCTTACGCGGTTGAGACTGGATGCATTATTTTCAGGGGTTAAATGCACAAAAATGCACAAAAACATTCTCAGAGGAGGGGGGTTACTGTCAAGTGAATTCAACAGACAACACAAGAGTTCAACTATTACTACTTTAATAATAAGGTAACAGCAAATAACTTCCATGATGGAATTTGTGTTCCTATTTTAAGAAAAGCAAAAAACTGTGCAAGGGAGAAGACAAAAAAGTTGAGGAAGGTTAGCCAGCTATCAGAAAATTATTTTTAAAAAGATAAAGATCTGCTGCCTATCACAAGAAACTTAGGAAGCTTCCTTCTTTTCTCCTTAGGTATAATCCAACAGCAGGATTTAGGATACTAAATCACTACAAGGAGATTTAACTGAGGTTTCTTATAACATAATACTTTCACTAACCTGTATAGATGTCATGACTCCATTAGCAAGTACAGAAAGTTTTCCAGCCACTGATTTCACTCCTTGTTTAAACTGAGCCATATCAGGAGCTGAAGGCAAGACATTTGTAATATTGTAGCTTCCTGAAGGGGAAACACAAGTGCATACAGTAAAAATATGCAATTTTCTGTTAAAAGCAGCCTTTTCCCTCCCCCCTAAGTATTATATACTAGGATGAACACTACAGTACATCAGTTCAAAACCCGCCAGGCATAAAACTTCAAATTTCATAAACGCACCTTGCTTTTAAATTTTTCATTTGTTCATATTTGCACCCAGCCTATCATCTTCTATGCTTTGAATTCCCAGCTGAGTGATTTATTCTGCAACTATGACCAGCTGCCACGTTATTTGTTCTGTACTCTCAACAGTTGCATAGTCACCATAACTGTTTTTAAAGAATTATCATGCTTGATTTTAAAGATGAATATCTCAATCATGACTAAAATGTATCCTCCATGTGTACACACACAGGTATCCTTGCTATACATACACATATATTTTGCCTTACTATACCTGAGATTTGGAAAAGCCTATGGGAAATATAGTTAAGGTCATGTACGCACTATGCTTTCGAATTCCAAAACACAGCTGGTGTTTCACCCTTCCTCAAAGCGTACATAAAGAGGTTGTATCAGTACTTGTTACTCCTACTCATTATGAGAAGTACAGACCTAAAGATAAAATGAATCAAAGATGCTTCAAAATTAACTGTTGGATAAATATTAGCCGGCTAACACGAGATTACAATCATGCACTCATTAGCAAAAAACGAGGAAGAATAAAAAAAAAAGAATTCCTGGCATGCCTTAATACTGTAAAGTATTTGCAAATAATTGAAACTAGGTACCCGATACTGCAAACACATGGAAATACTGTAGACACGAATGGCAGGAAAAGAGCACGGCAAGATCCTGGATACAACCAGGCTTCCTGTTTCTTCAGCATGCCAAGAACTGCAGCCCTGCTCTGGTCACGTACCCAACTGATGGTCAGGACCGGTTCTCCCACCCTTCCCCGGGATGGGATACGCACCCTGCGGCTCTGCTTTTTACAGAAAATTAAAGGCGACCTTGCTAATGGGCTGGGAGGGACATCACTGCAACTAAGCCCATTTATTTAGGCAAATGTCAGGCTTAACGGGGCAAGATGCACAGTCATTTTTGATAAGTTTCCAACTCTATTCCTTAAAGCCTGCTAATGGCTCTTCCTATAATTCATGGGCACCCTTGTTACCTGTTATTTAGCAAAATGAACATTATTGTATTAATTTTTAAAAATCAGCATCACTGAGAGGCTTTCTGCAATTTTTTACATTAAAGCCAGAATAACAGAAATAAAAACCCTAGCTATAAATAATCTGAGCAAAGCTCTAATCAGAGCTAATTAATTTTCTCATGTTTTTCTAATTACAGATTCTTGTCTGGAAAAAATCTCATAAATGAGATGGCACAACAATTCTTTCCTTTGCAATTTCCTTCAAAACTAGCTTCTACGAGGCCATCATCTGATATCTCCCTCTCTTCACATGCAACAAGTCTGAAATCATGATGAGTCAAGGGGTTTCCTTGCAGCCCCTCATGGTTCACCTTTTAGGCAAAAGGACATGCTGGCAAAGACCCCATAATTACAGAAGTATTCCTGTTGCCAGCTTCAAGTCTCCTGCTTTTTTACTTTTTTTACTTTTTTAAAAAAATTCTTAATCTATGGTATTTATGGTGGCCTTAGCATTTATTTTACATGACAAGTCACGAAGTGCAAACAAATTTGTCAAAGCAGGGTCACTGTCAAAAAACAGACTTCGGGGAAGGGAGGGAGGAGGGCAGAGAGCGGGAGGAACGGAACAGAAAAGGAATATTCTATCCATTTAATATAATATGAACTTAAAAATATATATTTTCTAGTGTATTTTTCCTCACAACTATTTTAGTGCAATAAGACTGAGAAAATATAGTATACTCAGGTTAATCTTCATAGCCTAACTTAAATTTACTGTGGACTAACTAACCCAGAAATTTAGGAAGACTTTTTCATTCCATTATTATGAACTTTTTTATTCCACATACCTAAGAACTCTTCCAAGTGGTCAGAAATGAATGCCTGCATGTGCAAAATTCACATACACATATGTAAAAACTACACAATTACCTGAAACTACTTATTCATGATACAGGGAGAATTCCAACACACACACATGTAAATGTGTACATAGAAAAAGCATACTCCTTTTTTTAGTATGTTTGTGGACACACATGTAAATAATCCTCACTCATCATATTCTGAGTAAATAATCATAATCTCATACATTACTTAAAATCTTAGAGGTTACAAAGAAGAGTGAGGCTAAAGAGTGACACTAAAGAGTGATAAAATTATCATTATCTCATATCTTACTGAAAAGCTTAGAGGGTACAAAAAAATGATGCTAATTTGCTTCGGAATCCCCCAAGCTTCTTAAATATTACATTGCATTGCAAATATTCTTAAAAATGACTAGAGCAAGCAATTCATTTTTTAGGTTTCATCCCCTCCTTTCCCTTGTTCATTTCTTTGCAGTTTGATTGATGAAATCCCCCCAGAAAAAAATAAAAAAGTTGAGGTAAAAGATAATGAAAGTTATTTCTCTACTAGTGAGTATACTGGCATGAAAATTTGAATGCAGGGGAGAGTAATGAGTGAGGGAAAAGAGAGAGGGGAAAGAGTGAGGGGAAAGAGCGATAAAATTATCATAGATTAGATTAATGAAAAACTCATAAATTAATGAAAAACTTAAGAGGTTACAAAGAAATGCTGTTAATTTGCTTACGTCTCCCATTTTTAAACACTACATCACTTTACAAATATTCTTTTAACTAACTACAGCCAGCAAGTCCTTTTTGATGCATCATTCCCCCCTTCCATCTTGATTTTTTTTTACAGTTTGATTGACTAAAAAAAAAAAAGACGTTTAGGTAACTAGCAACAAAAGTTATTTCTTTACTAGGGAGTTTACCTGCCTTAAAATATGCAAGCGGGAGTGTAAAGACAAGGAAAAAGAGTGAGCGGAAAGAGCAAGGAGAAAGAGTGATAAAATTATCATCATCTCATAGATTAAGGAAAATCTTAGAGGTTAAAAGAAATGCTGCTCAATGGCTTGCACCTCCCCAAAACTTTTTATATATTACATCACGTCGCAAATATTTTTTAAACTGACTAAAGTCAGCAGTTCATTTTTTATGTCTCATCCTCTCCTTTTCCTTGGCAATTTCTTTGCACTTTGACTGACTAAAAGAAAAAATTAAATACATATAGGTAAGTGATACCAAAAGTTATTTCTCTACAAGTGAGTATACGTACATCAAAATTTGCATGCAGGGGAGAGTAATGAGT
>NW_010582272.1:52174-73778 GCF_000705375.1 Tinamus guttatus
AGAATTATAAAAGCACTACTTAATCATGTCTATTAGGTTGAAAGGGATACAAATAGTCATTTCAATGTGGAATGTAGCAGTGTTTACTGCTTAAGTTGTGACTGTCATAAAACAGAAATGACCGTTACCAGAAAAGAATGTAAATGAGATTTAGTATGCTGCTGGGAGACCTTCTGCCTTAAGTAGACAACTGCTGTTGTCTTTGTCAGCACACACACATTTCCATTGTAACTTTCCAGTCATTTCATGCAGATGCAGAGATGAAGGTAAGTTCTTGAGCAAGGAATATTATCTTCCGGCATGCATCCAACCCAATTGTTTATTGGAACTGGCTTGAATGCATATGTAATTTTAAATACGAGGACAAAGATACGCCTCTACCACAAGGATAAGATTGTTCCCACCTTATGCACTCTGCTGGGAGGCAAAAGTTGCGTGACTGACCCCTTCAAAATGAGAAGGGCACAGAAATTAAGTTTTCTTACTTCCCAAGCAAGAGATGCAGTCACTAACCTATTATATCAACTGGGCCATCTCTCCTCCAAGTGGATTGCAAAAAGAAAGAGAGTGATCTTAATCACCTGTGGATGCTCAAGTATCCTTTCATTAAGGATTGGAAGCTAATCCTCAAAGCACAGAATGCTTTCAGAAAAGGATTTTTTTTTTTAAAGAGTTGATCTTACATGCCAAACTGAAAGTGGTGACTGAGGAGCCAACCTGAAACTGCTATGGAAAACAAAGATGCCCTAGACTTTAAGAAGGACAGCGAGCTTAGTTTATGAAAGCTATTTTATCAGTATCAAGATATTCTTACTAGCTGACACTGAAATAAAGATATTGATGGCTTTATTTTTTTAGAGTAGCTCTAGTTGTCTAATCTCTTGTCAGTGCACAGCAGAAAATGAAGAAACTTCACATTTTAAATTTAAGTCTCAGCATTGTTTTCCTTCTAAGTACAAAGCACTGTTTCAATTCCAGCCATATTACAAAAATCACACTGAACTAATTCATTAAAACTCATTATTTCAGCTTTTCGAATTAAAATCAACATAAAAATTACTTGGAGGCTATTATTTTAAGTGTTCACCCTCCTCTAGTTTTGATATATACTGCCATCTACAGGTAAAAAAAACAAGAAGGTTATCTGTAGGAAAATGCATTTATCTTGCCTGTAGTGGAATCAGATCCGTAATTTGAAGTTTAGGAGCATCCCTCACCTCTGCAGACATGTCTGGAGGGTTCTGGCCACCGCAGTCACCCATGTCCCACACTGACTGAAAGCACAGTACGATCACACAAGGGACCGCACTGCTGAGATATCAGGTCATGTTCTACTAGAGGTTCTACTAAAGGATTCTAGTAAAGCAGAATCACTATATGGACTTTATTCTTTAATTACATTATTCATTTCAAAAGAATGGCAACTAACAACAAGGAACTTATTCTTTTTATTTCATATTACGTCCTTCCTATTCAGTTCACTGGTATGTCTTCAGCAATCTCTAAGAAACACGGCTTTGTGGCACAAATGCTCAAGGAAAATGATTCACCTGTGATTAATATTTTTGAGGCATACGAAACACCTATTTCTGCTTAAGCAGTGTGAGCAAAAGGAACAGAGAAGAGACAATTGGTACCACAAGCACTGAGTGATTCTGTTATTATTCCATAATTTAGAAACTTTCTCAGTAGCTTATAAAGATGGTGTATCTTAGCATGTAAAGAGGGACTTCAACTTTACAACGGTGGAAGTTTACACTAGCCAATTCTTCACTAGACTCATTTTGATGACAACTGCTACAACATTAGAAACCAAAATCTTCTACTGGAAGAGACTTAAGGAAAGAATTACAAAACTGAGCTCTATGAGCTATAAGGCTGATGGACCAACGTGAAGATGAACTAGCAGATGGAAGGCCTTAGATAAAAATATTCAAAAGCTTTTGGTGAAAACAAAGCCATTTCCAGTATAAACCATCGGAAACTTACAGAGGCAATATCCAGCAATACTTAAATTACTCTCTGCCTTCAGCAAAGAAGCTCTTACAAATATTTTGTTTTGTTTGTACATATTGGACTATACTCCCCTTAGTATTAAGGAGGCTGTTTAAATAGTATTTAGTTCACTACAATAGAAAAACGAAAACTCAAGAAGCAAAATCTTCATGACAATGCTTAATATTTGCTTTTTTATTTCATTTTATTTATCAGTAAAAGACTTCATTATTTTCAGTTTTAAATAAAAAACAAACACTAGTAACACTGAGCTTTTTTGTTTGGTTGTATTTTCTTCTGATTTTTAAGACTGCACTGGGTTACTTCAAGAGAAAGTCTTAAGTCTATTCTTAACTTAAAAAAGCAAATGGACAGTTTTTGGCCCAACTCAGCCATATCAAATCAAGTAGCATGTTTTACATGGTACATAATTCACAAAATTCATACTTACAGTGGTTCTTCCTTCTCATTTCTCTTACCAATGTGAAGATCCTCATGCTCCTTCATTTTATCTACAGCTTGCGCTTGCTTTTCAATCTCATTGAAGCTTTGGTTGCTCACTTTCTGCGCCCCCAAGCCACCTTTTTTGGCACCAAGCTTGATTAATTAAAAACAGAAACAACAAAAAAAAAAACCTGAACATTATCACCGAGACAATCACTTCAGCTGGCTTAATGGTCAGCTTTGAAAGCAACTGCACATACTGCACGCTGTTCTCGAAGACAGATGAACAGCAACGAAGATTTATTGCAATTGAACCGCTTGGTGCTTAATTTGCAACTTAAATATGGAAATAGTCCTCATTAGTCAGTGTTATTGGTTCTTATGATCCATATTTTAATAAATGTTGACAGGTTACAGTTTTGCAGAGATTCTTTTAAAGCAATTATATTTCTAGCTCCTATTATTTCAACAGAATAAAGTACATTCTTTCACTCTGGTTTTAACTGTGTAAAACAAACAGATTATAAATATGAATAGATACAGTGAGTTCTATCGCAAGTGGCACAGTACTTGGTCTCAGTTTCCCATGTTTATTGCCGACCTGTGACACTGCAGCAATATTTATGTCCACGCTACACTCGCCTTAACCCCCTTGAAAGTCTTCCTGCAAGCTCTGGTATAGAAAACAGTGCAGCCAGGCTTGATACTATAGCACAAACTGTGCACGCAACGTTGAACCCACTCAAGTGCTCCTGAGTTTAAGGGAACATATCTCTTTAGGGGGGTACTTCCTGAATCTTTCAGGATAGATCAGAGTGCTTTTTGCATATTAGGGCCCTCGAGTGGGAGCAAGGATTAACAGACTTGAGCCCAAATGAATCTTGTGCTCCAGTAAAAGATGAAAATCATTGCCATTAGGGATACTTGGGACTCAGAGGGTGTATATTCAAAATTAGACCATGGAATGCACTCAAATTCCCATATTCTGTGCAAGTCAGTGGATGTCATTCTGTAGAACACAGGCTACCAGCGCATCTGTGGATTATTTCTGGGGGTATACAAGAAGAAAGAGAAGCTCACCATGAGATATGCACTACATATTCAATTACCCATGCAGAGGTCTGAATTTCCGATTAGTTGCTATATTTGCAGATCAAAAAAAAAGTTGGAAATTACTGCACTGACCTGCTTTTAAAAGTAGATGCACTTATCTTTCCTGCAATTTTGCTTTGAGCATTCCTTAAAAGAATGGATGGAAATATCTTCTCTCAGAGGTTATGCCACATATGCATATTTACATTATATTACATATATATGCATATTGCATTACATTTATATTATGAATATTAAAAGAACTATTGTATTTCCTGTTTTCAGAGCTTGCTACAGAAATATCTCAATGCCAACCACCTTAGACTAGTATGAAAGACTGAAGAAGCTCTACTACCAAATGGCAGCCCATGTCTGTTAAGCAGGAAGAGTTACAGTGCATCAGGTTGAGGTGCAGAGACACCGGTTGTGAGCAGAGCTGTACAAAACTGTGATACAAACCTTGACTTCAAAACACATTTTGGCATTTTTTATTTTTCTCATTTTTGAAAGATATTGCCAGCTATTCAGATCCAGACAACCCATAAATAAAATGAGGCTCAGATACACATGTGAAAGTAAAGACATTTTGGTGAGATGCATATATATATACAGTGTTATAATTTAACTGAGGTCAGAAACCAGCCCACAGATGTTAAAGCACTCTACTACCTAGTAGCAGTAGACTGTTAGACAAATTAATTCTAGCAGTATAAATCACTTTGTAGAGGATCTATTCCACTGACACAAGTCCATACACTGTTAGCAATAAAAGTGCTGTTTAGCTTTTTCAATTTACATGATATATTTCTATACTGCAATCTACATATTTCCAGAGAACTACAATACAGGCAAAAAAAATGTATTAATTATATACACTTACGCCCTTTTTAGCTTGATTTGGCTTCTTTTTTATGAAGGAGGTGTTCTCTGCAAAGATGAAACATATGTTACTTGAGATACAATTTTATTAATATCAGAACTTCTGAAGTTTATATCTGCAAAATCAGCCTCAAAATAGAGAGCTTCATTTATTTTAATTCCTAAAAGTATTACTATTTCTACATGAAGACATTTAAAACTAAATAGTTCCAGGAAAGAGGACTGTGAACAGTACCAAGAAAAAGTGGGAAAGAGAAAAAAAAAGGAAAGAGTCCCTGATATAGTATATGGCATCTCTTGCAAATAAGAAATTGATTACGGTTCAATTTTCAGTTCTGGATACCTACTAGTAAACAGAATGGCATTTGTCAATATAAATCAGATTAGAGGTCTATTAAATATAATATCTTTTTCAAGATAAATTGTATTCTGGATAGAAAGTTACTGGCCATGCATAAAAGCATGGTTGATACAGGTAGAAGTAGCTGCACCAAAAAAAATATGACAATTATCAGAGGTAGTAACATTCTGTATCACTAAATAACTAGCTAGTTTTGTTCAACTGCCTAGTATTATGAGTCTAAATTACCACAAAAATTGGAAATTTCAGCTGTATTCATGCTTTGCATTCAATCTTCTAACATGAAAAAGGAAGACCTGTGCATATTTTTTTACATATGTTTTCAATAAGACCCCAATAGGACTCCCTACAGGAATACTGCAATGTCCCTTCTTGACAGCTACAGTCAGCTAACCTGTAAATCTCCCACATGCAAGTTTTCAACCCTCAACAACTACTAAATGCTTGCACATACAAGAAGTGATAAAATTTAAGATGAAATTTAGTCTGAAACAGAGGAAACAGTCACATAGAACAGAAATTCAGAAATTCTTGGCATAAAATATTAAAATTAAAAATTAAAAATTTTAATGTCAATGACAAATAAAGCCCTTGTTTTATGGGAATGTGTTACAGATATAAATGAGCAAATCATGGAATGTATGTGAATAATGATATTTTTCCTATACCTTAGTGTCCAACTCATAGAAACAGTGACTATAAAAACACTAATACAAACCAGACCTTCTCGAAATACTGGGTCAGACCCAGTGACAACTTCTTTACTAACACTATGATGATTCATGTAAAGATGAATCATCTATGTATTTTATTACATCCTACTTTTATTTTCTTCAACTGTTTTGTATCTAGAGTATGATTCATTCTTCGGTATTACTTACATTAAGATTTTAGACACTAAGGACTTGTATAAGCATTTTTTTTTACTAGCTTAAATTATATGTTTAATTTTCTAACAGGGAAACAAAAGCAACTTGTAGAAGAACAGACCTACCTATTAATACAAGTTGCATTTGTTTAAAGTACATAACAGGCTGTTAAACCCAGCACAATGTTCTACTCCACCTGTGTTCTTCAAATGTAGAATCTGAACCAGTCTAACAAGGAAGCATAAAATATTAATGGTCACCTTTATTAGGTGTGATGCTTGCAGCATATAAATTCATTTCAGGCAAAATAAAAGGCAGAAAAACAACACAGGTAAAATTAATTTGTTAGATGGAATACATTGATTAACAGAAGAAATTAAAATACAAACTCATCCGTTTCATGGACATCAGTATCAAAGTGAAACTTTCACGCCTCATCCCAGTCAAACATTCTCTGTAACAATGAATACTTATGCATGCTATACTGGCTGCTACCTCCTTCTGCTTACCCTCGTTACCCAAGGTAGCCTTTGGGGATGCACTAAGGCAATCAACACTTGGTCCATGCTCTGGGCCACCTAAAAACATAATAAATAACAATGGCAAAAGTAACAGAAGGCTCATTAGCACACTTAAAATACAGAAACACAATTCTTTATCCCCTAAACCTCTTTTGATATAGACATTACAATATGTTACTTCTGTCATAACCTTATAGCTACTAACAAAGCAGCAGACACCCAAAGATTCACTCGAAACCTTCCAACTCACATTTTAATTTAGATTTCTTATTAAATATCATTTACAGAACAGTTACTACTCTACTTGCTAGCATAATAATAGGAATTCCTTCCTCCTCAAAATTCTTGAATAAAGTTAGTATGGTTACATTCTTTAACAGCTTAAGTAGGGTAAACATAAGCAGACCATCAGAAAATGCAGCTTACTGTTGAAGAATCAACATACCTTCATGGCATTCTGAAATATTTTCTGAAGTTTTCTGCTTCAGAGAAATCGGCTCTGATGATCCCCATTCTGTGTTCTTTGCCTTGAAAAAAAATACAAAAATCAAAGGGCAAGCAAAATATAAATATGAATAGTGTTAGAATAGTGAAATGTTTTAGATGTTTTTACTGCAATTTGGTTATTACTTTTTTTTTTTTAAACCTATAGCAGTAATTATAGAGGAACGGTTAGAGAGCTGGGACGTGGCTGCCCAGCAGGCCTGCTCAATCCGGGCTTTCAGGTTTCAGTGAAAGACCAAAGGGACTGCTAACTAGGAGATAAGGAAGTAGACCAAGGTCAGAGGGAATAAAAGAGCTGTTGAACTAAAAAGATGAGCTAAACAAGTAAGGGGGGCTGTAAGGGTCTTAGATCATTGTCTACCAATTAGGAGCCTGTGTAGTTACATCACTAACTGTTAGAATCATATAAATGTACTGCATGTAAGCTAATAAACGAAGTCAGTTCCAGCTTCTATGAAGTTGCTGTCTGGCATTCCTGGCTCCAAACTGCAACAAGTAATATAATAGAGAAAGTCGGGATCATTTATTTACATATAACACTAACCCTTTTCCCCACACTAGCCACTATTTTATAACACTTATTTTTCGATGCTGTGTTGTCTACCTGATGAGTCCTCCCACCTCCCTCAGACGCATCCTACTGAGCAGCCAGGCTTGCAACCTGGTCTCAAAAACACCTGGCTGGTATCATCTTTCCCACCAACACTGTGCCCCTGCCAGTTCCTGCTTGTTCCCCCTTAGAATCTATGTCTCAAAACATTGTTCACACCCAGACAATCTCTTGCTCCAAGGTATGCAGACCACTTTGTCTTTAACCTCTTTCAAGCTCCTTCAAGGCTAGCCAAAAAGTTTCCTGGGGAAATTTAAAAATTAAATAAGATAATTTATGGGTAAAAATAAATATTTTTTTATGGAGTTTTGTATC
Source organism: Tinamus guttatus (assembly GCF_000705375.1). Next base: position 59,765 of record NW_010582272.1, read on the forward strand.
AAGTTTCTGTATCGAGTTTCTACTTGATACATCAAGTAGATTCATTGGCTCCACAAAGACATTTACAGCATTCTCTACTTCAAGTACTTTCTTTCTATCTTGCCTCTCCCAGTCTTCTTTCATGCTTTTCCCTCCCTCACTTTCAAGCATTCTTATGTGTTGTCTTTTGCAATCAGAAATACTGCATTTGTCTTTCTACCATTAGGGCAGGTGATTCCCTGACGAAGGCACAGCATTAGAACTCACAGCACTTGTGTTACTAGGCTGTTGCAAAAGCATTTCTGTGCAGTAAACTTTTCCAATATGGAAAATGGAAATACTCTTCCCCTGTTTCAAGATGGTGAAAGGTATTTTTCTAAGTCAAATTCTGGCAGTGAGAGAAATAAAAAATAGCAAAAAGGGTGAATTTCCCCTTCTGAAACCTTACAAATATAAGAAAAAGATGACTTTTTAAAATGCCACAATTAAAAAAAAAGAAAAAGAAAAAAAATCTCATTTAAATTGTAGTTGATATTTCTCTCCTTAAACTTCTCAACTACATCTGATCATTAAAAAAGTCGTGCCATTTTTCCTGTATTCACACAGATTAAAATACAAGCAACTTCTTATTATTTGCTGCTGATGTACACAAACAATAGTACTATTATGACAGGAAAATGGATACATATATGAACTGCTAAAGAGGTCTCACAGTAAAAGCTAAAATCTGAATTACACCCAAGCTCTGAATTCTTTCTTATCCCAAAATATGCCTCATGATGACATTTGCATTTAGATGTCCACAGACTACAACTATATTAGAAAGCCACCATACTAGCACCCCGCAGTATTGTTTCAGCTTTTTAGGAAAGCTAGATGTTGTAATAGCTTAATTGCACTAACTCTGAGATCACAATTGCTTAAGCTGTTTTCACTACAGTCATACGGTATTTTCAAATACAACATTCTCCTGAGTCTCTAGAAATCTAATTCGTGAATTAGACATAGCATCCACCACTACAAGGCACTGGGGCAGAAGTGGGATCAAATAAATCAGAACCAAGAGTTGCAACAGCCTTAAGATCGCTACTTCGGCTTTTAAAAGATGCAAATATTTTGGAGGAAGAAAAAGCTTAACAAATAATTTAAGAACTCCTAAATTTATTGATTGAAACCCAAGCTCACTTATTAGTGAGTGTGATCTCACTAATCTATCTTTTCTCTATGAAGTTTTCTTTCAGTGTTTAATCTCCACTGCAGAACACGTAGTGCAAAAACACTGAGTGTTTTAGAAAACTAGTAAGAATTTAATACATGTAATCTGTACCTTTGGAGAAACCTGGGATGCAAAGAAATCTTCCTCTTTGTGTTGAGGTGACGCAGGTGGCATTCCACATCCATCTGTCCACAGCTAGAATTAAAAAAATAATAACAATAAAATTGCAGGACAATTGCATAATTTAAAATGCATTAATCTCAAAACTTCTTTTTTTTCCCAACAGTTATTGATTTTTCTGGTATTTTTCCCCCTAGAAATATATTTGAGCTTTAACAACTGACCTTTTTTTTTTTTTTTTATCTGTGAAGTTTTCCTTTACATTACCCATTCCCTGCCTAGTAAAACACTCAGTAAAATGATGCTGCAGTAAAACTGCCACTGCTAGAATTTCGTAAAAAGTAATGTCTTCATATTTGTACGTAAGGGTTTTTCTCTAAAACTCTGATTTTGTACAAAACAATTACAACTAGCAGTATTTTGGGAACAGTTTTCTGAATTGTCTCAAGTGTGCCTTGGTACTCTGCTTTGTCTTCCCACCTTACCTCAGAATCCCAAAACTACCACACTTTAAGCACAGTTTTGTAAGATGCTAACAATTTTAAGCTATGCATGACTTCAAAGAAGGCTAAAAGATTCAAAATGCTGAAAGTTACTGTTAGAATCCTGAAGGTCAGGACTTCATCTGTAATCTTCAGTCCAAGATCAATCATTTGAATGGTTATTTGTAGTAAGTGCAAAGGATGCACAACCAAAACCAGTAACCTCTTTCAGACAATGCACAACCAAAGAGAGTCATCTCTTTCAAAAAGGTTACCGATCATGTAATAACCTAACTTCATTATTAGGCAGCCAACTGAATCAGTTAACTTAGAAAAATATATATACGTATCTTTTTTAACATGACTGGGGTGAGACTGGTACTAGAATTAATGCTTTAAAAAGCATATCTGAGTAATTTACTGCAGCAATTCAGACAGCACATAATCACTTACACAACTTAAAACCACAGATGTGTTATTTCAAAGATTTTAATAAACATGATTAATGTCAAGCGATATTTGAGTGGAATCTATAGCTGAATTAAGACAGTCATGTTTCTTCAAACTATTATGGGGGGCACCTGCCACCAATTTAAATACTCATGGAATATTAAAGGTTTATGAATATGTTTTACATCTAAAGGTTGTTCAATTAGTCACAAGAAATATTCTCTGAAGTTAGCAGTGTGAACCATTTTATCTATAACATTTACAACATTGTAATCTATTAAATTTCATACCACTATGTGACACACACATTAGGAAAAATAAAAGCAAAAAAAAAAAAAGGTTGTTTTTTAAATCCTACTCAGTTTATGAGCTTGAAATAAATTAGTCATGGACTTGAGCAAGCTGAATTAACCAGCCAGAACATTCTTTTTCCAGGCACAGAAGAGTTGTCCAACTCTTATTTAACACCTCACCAAACTCTAATTCCACATACTTTGGCTAATAACTGTCAGTGACCTAACTTTCTTCAAAGCTTTGTCAGCGTGGATGAACTGCTTCAGCATTGTAAATGAAAAACATGAAATTTGTGGCATAACAGAACTGGCTAATTTTTCAAATATATTTTTGTAAAAAAGAAAAAAAAAGAACTGTTCAGATCAAAATCCCATTCAAATTTCACATTTTATTATTAGTAGTATTTTTTCTTTTTTATGAGCTATATTTTTCAAGCATTTCCAAAAAGCCCAAAACACACTACATAGTTTACAGGGAAGTACTACCACAGGGAAGTACAGCATTTCAGTTAGGTGGATAACACTAACTTTGTGGAGTCTCCTTCTCTGGAGATCTTCCAAACCCGCTTGGATGCAGTCCTGTGCCACGCGCTCTAGTTGACCCTTCGTGTGCAGCGGGGTTGGACTAGATGATCTCTAGAGGTCCCTTCCAACCTTGAGCATTCTATGATTCTATTACACTAACAGAACTTTGGTGCACATGTCTGGAACAAAATAGTTCATATTTTAAAGACATTTTGAAGTTTCTCTCTAGAACTCACAGCAGTTACTGCAAGTGTTATAATCACTGAGCAACTCAGAAGAGAACTGCAATGTCAGGTTGGGCTTTAATATCACTATTCTGCCAAACAAAAAAGATAAGCTGCCAACAGTTTACCTCCCAGCTTTACCTATTCATTGCAATGTGTTCCAAGGCAAAAGACAGACAATCTTTTGCACCACTAATTACAAACTCAGAATAACTCTGGAGAGCGGGAACTTTTTCAGCAATCAGAATGACCTAGGACCCACTTTACTCACATCAGTACCATGCTTTCTTGTTGCTTGTGTTGCAAGAGATTTAATCTTCTCCTTGTAAAGCTGAGCACCACGGCTGTTATACTTTGCATTGGTGTCATTTGTCATGCATCCGTGTTGATGGAAAAAAGCAGACTATGGGGCAGAACATAGAAAACGTTACGAGAAGCAGCTTTAAAAATTAACATATTTAAGGCAAATTAATTTGAAAGAATGACTTCACTGCAGCAAAATATCTCTGATCCTCACATAAATCTTACTGGCATATAAATAAAACAATAAAAAACCTAACTGCATTAGTATTTTTTTTAAAAAAAACATATAACAGCTTCTAATGACATACAAACAAATCAAGTTCTAAAACTAGCTGTAGAAAGAAAGAGGTAATTGATTCCCAGTACTTGTGCTATGGAGGACTTTATTAATACTCTAAAAGTCACTGTTTCACTTCATTTCTGACATGCTAAGGAGAGCAATATATGTTCAATAATACTTGAAGAACTAGGTTACACATAGGTTTTCCATAAAGTGTGTATACACACACCCATGCATATACATGATGAAATAAATTTTATTAAGATTTAAATAAAACAAAAGCACATCAATATGCTTAAAATAGAGTTCCACAATGCAGGGAGAAAAAAAATTGTTTGAAAGATTAGAAAAAAAGCTGGGCATTTATTTATACTTAGAATTGACTAGCAAGTTATGTCATATATGCTTGCACACAAGTACCTGTCAAACTATTAGAGCAAAACATAATAAAATATTGCTTAACAGGGTCAACGTATCAAGAGAAGGTGATTCATTCTTTCGCTGCAATTACCAAGGGCAGATGTAGTATGCAAGTACAGTAGATTTCATAATCAGTTTAAGCAACAATCGTGCAGAAGGATATAATGCCAATCAACTAACTGCCATTACTAATGCAGTCAAAAATATAATGGATGTCACAAAAAAGTGTATTTTTTCATGTAAATATATACTTAACATTCAGAGCTCAGTCTTATACATCCTAATAATTATCACAGTAGGGATTTATTCTGAAAGCAAAAGGGTCTCTGAACACTTGAGATTTTCCAGTATCCTGACAGATAGCTAAAGATGCTCATGAGTCCTGTTTTTCAAGATTCAAGATCAAGATTATTACAGAACACAGATGGTTAATGCTATTCTGATAATATTTCATTATTATAGTCATTAGTAAAAACAGAATGTAGCACTTAAAAGAAATCATTGCTGCTTAACATGATTAGAGGAAACGTGTTAATTTTCCTTTTTAATGTTTAGGTAGTTTACTAAACTATTTAGTAAGTAACTTAGTAAATATTCTGCCAATAATCTTGCTAGGTAATCCAAAAGCAGCCATTAGGACTTCCGGATACATATATTGATTCTTAAGACCTCTTGGGACAACACAGGATAGGAAACAGCAACAACCAAAAGAAGCAAAATTGAATAATTCAGATTTGTTGTTGATCAAAACATAATCAAATCTTTTGTTTCAGGAACATACTTCCTGAAATAACTAAAGAAGTTTACAAACTTGGTCATCTGTTCCTTCTGACTGCCTTAAAACCCTTGGCCATAAAGAAAAGAAAGTATTTCTTCTGTGCACAATCTTCTATTGCACAATCACTTTTCTTGATTGTGCTATTCTATGCACAATCACTTCTATTCTGTGCACAATCTCTCTCTGATGATTACCACCAAAAAAAAAGTTTTGACTACGTAGCATAACAGACACTAAATAACTCATATAAGAGCAGTATTGAAATGAAAGTACAAAACAGATTACAAGAAAGAAATGGAGGAAAGACATCACCATTTCTCAAGGAGGCATGTAACTGCTCAGGATCATTAAATCAGGCAGACTGATCTACTGAATGCTACTTAAAGAAAAAATGTTTGACTAAAAAGGCAGAAGATAACTTGAATAATAATGGTATTGGAGTAGTAATTCTTTGTATGAAAGGAGACAAAACCAAACCAAACCAAACAAGCAATATGAGGACAGCTGAAAAGGCAAGTTCAAAATTGTTAAGTAAAACCTAGAGGGAGCCAGTTTGGCTGGGGGGAACACAAAAATAAGCTCCGAAGCTTGAAGTTTTTCAAGGAAACAACAATAAGAACAAAGCACAAAAAAAATTAAAAAAGTAGTTTAGGGGATTATTAGCAAAGCAAGAATTGCTTAGAGAAGTTGCTTCCAAACTGGCTGGGTCTACTTAAGGAAGCAATCTTTTATCAGCAATTACCTTCAACAAAATGGTGAGAAAAGAGGCAAGATTCCAGCAAAATTGACAAAGGAAAACATTCTCTTTTCAAAAAGAAGTTGAGAACAATACAGAAGTCAACATAACTTCTAATAACAGAAAAAAAAAGGCGTAACAAATTAAAAAAAAAAAAGTAATAAGTAACAACCAACATACGCTTGCCAAAACCAAAACTGTTTTTTCCTGCTATTTTATCTGCTATTTCCTGTCTTTGACAGGGCAGCCCTTCCTATGTGGACTTCAATTATACCAGCAGGTATTGGTCATATCTGGACTTCAGTGACACTTTTGACCGTGATATGACATTCTTGGCACATTTTCATACGGTAGCTGAAGAAATATTTCATGAGAAAAGCTTTTTTTCTCTAGGCGAGAAAAGCTAGAAAACCAGCCGTCAGTAGTTAATAACGTGTCACTGTTAAATCAGATACATACTGAATAGCAGGAACCTGGTCTGGTCTTTTCAATGATTTTATTAACAACTTTTTTTGTTGTGCTTTGTTTTTTCATACAGCAACAACAACAAAAAAAGCATCTGCACATTATACCTCCATGAAAAAGTTATAAGAATCTTGGAGAAAAAGAGAGGGGAAAAGGGTTTGGGGGTGGTGAGACAGTAAGAATCGGTCTGGGAAAATAAAACTAGCCCAGGATGTAAGTCAATAAGAATAAACAATAGCCTTTAAGTCTAACAAGCTTCTATGTGCAAAGCAATCGCCCAGGAGAATATAATTCCCAGGAGGTACTTACAGCATTTGCATTTCCTCCAACTTGCATGCATCTCAGTTGAAACCAAGACCAATTGGAATCCAGTTCTGTAGAACTAAGCAGAGGGAAATAATGTTACCTCAAAAGCCGTTTGAAGTTTCTCTCCCCCTTTTTTTTTCCTCCCGCATCACTTTTTTTTTTTGCAGAGTGAAAAATACATGTCTAAAAACAACGACAAAAAAAACTTAACAATGCACAATATGTAGAACAAATCTAATAAAGTCATGCACTTTGAGAAAATTTACCCTTTGAGGAATACGTTTTCACCTTTAAAACACCATTAAAATATATTTTCAAAAACCATAACTGAACTCCTTGTAAACAGCAAAAGAATCACACGTAATCACATGAATGGTCACCAATGTGACTATCCATGCACCATATCACACCAAAAATTTGGGATCCAGTGAACGTCAGGCACATTAATACTGTGATCATTAAGGATGGATTCTTAAGAATCCTCTTGTAACCCTCCTGCACACAGTGAAAAGTCAACAGAGGAAGATTATCGATTTAGTTGATGAACATTGGCTGCTCATATTTGCAAGTCATTCTTAAGACACAGTGCTCCCAATTACTTTGAACAACCTTCAATTTCAAATATGTAATTAGGCCAGAAAAAGACATACTCTACAGACCATGCATTAGGACACTCACTTGAAATGTGAGAAGCTCAGGATGCAGTTTTAAACCATAACTGACAAAACCTGAATATTGCCCTCAAAGTGGGTAGCCTTTCACACCTCTTTCTTGCCCAGTACTAGCACTCTGGTGACACCACAGTGAGCTACTGCAGGGAGAAAAACCGTCGAAAGGCAATTTGGCTCTCTAAACTGGTTTGCTCTAGGGTTGACCAACAAATTTAACAGTGCATTTGCTGTAGATTTGATTGGAGGGAAAAAAAAAAAAAAAAGACTTTGACACCTCACTTACTCAGTTCTTCATTCTCATCATCCAGTGTGCATAGCAGAAATGCTACTGAACCTCACCTATCTACCCAACTCTGAAGCAGCTATGAGATAAAACATAGCTAATGCAAAGTTTAAAGAGACTGAATTGGTAGTTAGTAGAAGAATGCATTTTCAACAACAACAAAAACACAATGTTAAGGTCTGCAATAAAAATCCTACCATTTTACTGAATTACTTACCGAATGAAACTCAGATGAACACCAAGTGATCGATGCGTCCCTGAACAATCAATACAGAGGAAAACTCCATATGTTATGCTTGCCCAGCTAGGGTTTTTCGCTCCACAGTCGAAACATACCTTAAAGAAAATAGAGAACAGTAAATGAATTTAAGCACAGAAACTTCTTGGGATTGTACTAGGCTACCCTTACAGAGATCAGAAATCACCTAACTCATCTTGCAGGATGAGTTGACATGACATCTGCATATTATACTAATTTCATAGGTCGGAAAGAAGCTAAATAGTTTGTCCAAGCTTCTAAATCTCCCATAAGGAACAGGACTAGGTTTCATGCATTTCTAGTTTCTGTCCATGATCGCAGCACACATCGATCCTTTTCTTATAAGGCCAAAAGGAAGGTGGGGACAGCAAAATAGAAGACTCTGTTTTAGGACAATTGTAATGAAATAGCCCTGTTCTTGTTTCTAATACAAAAGAGCAAAACAGACTTAAAATTACAGAATGACAGAATGGTTGAGGTGAGCAGGGACCTCTGGAGATCATCTAGTCCAACACTCCCTGCACAAGCAGGGACACCTAGAGCACAAGGATTGCACTCAGGCAGGTTTTTAATAGGTCCAAAACAGGAGACTCCACCATGTCTCTGAGCTACCTGTTCCAGTGCTCTGTCACCCTCACCATCAAGAAGTTTTTCCACAAATTCACGCAGAAATTCCTGTGTTTCAGTCTGTACCTGTTGCCTCTTGCCCTGTTGCTGACCACCACTGCGAAGAGCCTGCCCCCATCCTCTTGACACCCTGCATTAAGGTATCTGTGCACCCAGATGAGATCCCCTCTCAGCTTTCTCTTCCCCAGGCTAAACAAGCCCAGCTCTCTCAGCCTCTCCTCATGGGAGAGATGCTCCAGTCCCCTCATCCAGCCCCAAGCTGGACTCTGTCCAGGATCTCCGTGTCCCTCTTGTACTGGGGAGTCCAGCACTGGACTTGGCACTCCAGAAGAGGCCTCAGGAGGGCTGAGCAGAGGGCGGGATCATCTCCCTCATCCTGCTGGCACCTCTCTTCCTAACATAGCCAAGAATACCACTGGCCACAAGGGCCCATTGCTGCCTCACAGTCAACTTGTCTACAGAACTCCCAGCTCCTTCTCCACAGAGCTGCTCTCCAGCAGGTCAAGTCCTAGTCTTTACCTGTGCCTGGGGTTATTCCTTCCCAGGTACAGAACTCTGCACTTGCCTTTGTTGAACTACATGAGGTTCCTCTCTGCCCGTCTCTCCAGCCTGCCCAGGTCCCTCTGGATGGCAGTGCAGCCCTCTGGGGTATCAGGCGCTCCTGCCAGTTCTGCATCCTCAGCAAACTTGCTGAGGGGGCACTCGGTCCCTTCATCCAGGTCACTCATGATTAAGTTGAACAGGACAGGACCCAGGACTCACCCCTGGGGGATCAGCTACAGGCCTCCAACTAGACCCTGCACCACTGATCACAACCCTTTGAGTTCTGCCATTCAGTCACTTCTCCAGTCACCTCACCACCCATCCATCTAGCCCTCACTTCCCGAGCTTGCCTATGAGGATGACATGGGAGACAGTGCCAAAAGCCTCGCTGAAGTCCCTGCAGACACCATCCACTGCCCTCCCCTCATCCACCCAGTCATTCCACTGTAGAAGGCCACTGGTTAAGTATGATTCTCCTCGGTGAATCCATGCTGACTATTCCTGATCATCTTCTTGTCCTTCACACGATTAGAGATGACATCCAGAATGAGCTATTCCATCACCTCTCCAGGAATGGAGGTGAGATGACTGGCCTGTAGATGCCTGGGTGCCTCCTCCTTGCCCTTTTGAAGACTGGAGTGGCACTGGATTTCTTCCAGTCTTCAGGCACCTCTCCTGTTCTCCATTACCTTTCAAAGATGATGGAAACTGGTCTAGCAGTAACTCTCCCCAGCTCCCACAAAACTTGTGGGTGCACCCCTTTGGGACCCATGGATTTGAGGGTGTCAAGGTTGCCTAAAAGATCTCTAATCTCATGCTCCTTTGTCAAGAGTAAATCTTCCCTTCTCCAGACTTTCACTTGTCTCCAGGGTCTGGGATTCCAGAGGGCTGGCTTTAACAGTAAAGACTGATGCAAAAAAGGTCTTTATTAACTGCCTTCTCTGTATCCTTTGTCACCAGGGCACTCACCCCATTCAACATTTTTCCTAGCCTTTCTTTTGGTATTGATGAAGGTATGTATTTATGTAATGGCACAAATTTTTATTTTTGTATTCTTTCATATCCCTTGCCAGATTTAATTCTAAATGCACTTTAGCCTTCCTCATTGCATCCTTGCATATTTTGTCAATATTCCTATATTCCAAGTGGCCTGTCACTTTTTCCACTTTCTGTGCACTTCCTTCTTCCATTTGAGTTTTGCCAGGACCTCCTTGCTTATCCATGCAGGTCTCCTGCCCCCTCTGCCATACTCATAGGGATACATCAACTTTGAGCCTGGAGGAAATGATGCTTGAACACTAACAAGCTCTTTGGATCCTCCTTCTGTCTCAAGGCCCTAACTCTTGAGATTGCTCCAAGTAGGTCTCTGAAGAGGCCAAAGTTTGCTCTCCTGAAGCCCAGAGTTGCGATCCTATGTACCACCTTGCTTCCTGCTCACAGGATCCTGAACTCCACCATCTCATGGTCACTGAGGCTAAGGTTGTCCCCAGCCTTCACATCTCCATCGAGTTGTTCTTTATAAAATATCACTCTGAATAATAACATTTCCTCTTAAACGGGGAAAAAAAGAGTATCACTAGGCATTTTAAAATAAAAAAGAAGCTTAAAAATAATCATCCCTAAAACCTATTTTTTCCCTTCCTGTACCATTATAAGCACCACCTGACTTCACCAGCTCAAAAGCTGATTACATCATTTTGAAAACTAAGTGCCTCGAAGCGTCATATAGCTCAGTGAGCATCACTTTGAAGTTAACTTCATAAACTGTTCAACCAAGTACCTGGGAAAGTTATTCACATACATAAAATTTAGCTTCTGAAAATGTGATATAAGTAGACAGGTATCTTACTCTCCTGTGAGAATAATTTAAGAACTGACATTTCCATCATGTTACGTAACATTAATAGAAAGATATTTCAATAACTTAATGCTTCAACTCATTTTGCTTATCCTTCCTTGTGATTTTTTTAAAGTGGTTTGTATCACACAAATTTTAACAGGAAGTGAAACTGGAATTAAATCACTTATGAAAATGTTACCCTTTTTAAAATAGAGTAAGTGTATTTTCTGCAGTGATTTAGATAAAACAGAAATTATTGAACTGATTTTAGAAATCAACTTGAAAGACAAATAATAGATTGTTTTAAAAATACACTTGTATTATTTTTGTTTATTTTGAGTTAAGTCATTCCAGGACAACCTAGCTTCAGTGACAGTCACTTTGAAAAACAGGGCAAAAGGCATAATCGACATGTCTGTGCTGCAGCAAACACAAGACACGACATAATCTGCAGCAAGCAGTCATTAAATGAGCAACAGGCACCTCGGTCAAGACACCTATGTCAATAAATACATTATAGATATGAAAATGCCCTAGCACATAGGGTACAGAAATGTTGGTACTTCAAAAGAATTAAAGGGGTTCAGCATGTTACCTGAATGCAAAACTCACCCTCAGGTCACAGTCCATAGACACTTTTAACCCGGGACCATCACAGTGTTGTGTGAATACTAAGCTAATCAACACAGAGGAAGTTTCATGACTGGTCAAAGGTGATCTAAACCCGAGCTTAATTACCAGTCACATAGGTCTCCTGCCCCTCTCCTTGCATCAGCAGTAGCAATCACACTTGCTGATGCTACCAGAAACTAGCAGTGCCAAATGGCTCTGCATCAGAGCAAAGGTAGGTCCAACTCTCTCTCCAGCCACATGATCCATAACACCAATATAATGGCAGGAACTGGGATGTTTACCAGAGGAGAAAGGCAGGACTGCCTGTTTTAGAAGTGTCACAGTCTTAAATTAATCTGTCAGGGTACATTACCTTCTGCACCTGCTCAAACCAAACAAAAACTCCAATAGAGCATCACAATATGCACAAACAGTTGTGTTTCAGTCAGTGTGGGCCCTTTACTTGGCTCTCCACCTGCGCACACCACAGTGATAACCAACATGAGAAAAGGAAAAGAACTCGAGAGAAAGGAATAAAAAGTGACTTCTTTTTTTTCAGAATTAGAAATGCATGCTAGGTTAATGATTAATAGAGCCACACCATCAAGGTACAATCCTTCAAACCTGGTAAGCTTTCTAAACTTTTCAATTAACAATACTGGGTTGCTTGATGTCTGTGATCATTTTTAGAGGTATAAAATGCATTTTGTTTAACAACTGTAACCCTTTTGCTAAATATTATCAGGTAACACTATGCTACATAATACACAAGGAACAACAAAAACTCCAAAAAGCTACTTCTTGTTCTAAAAAATAAAGCAAACAAAAGCCAAGTTAGGCTAATCTCAAGACAACTCTTCACACAGCAATGTAACACATTATAGTCCACGAATTAAACCTCACATTTACTTAAATCAGATTTTTTATTAAGCACATTTGTACTAAGAATTACTGCAGAGCACCTAGCACAGTGTAAATACATATGTCTGCTTTGTAGGTAAATAGTAAGGACAGCTGCTGCACTGAAGAGATTCTAGTTCTTCCTAAAGTGTATAAATAAACAAGACAACACAATTAAAAAAAAAAAAGAAAGGTTTTAATAGAGAACTTTTCCAATATTTTCATTTCTTTCCCATGGCAACGGCAAAGCCCTACAAATAAAGAATGCAAGCAAAATCAGAATAAACCCAGCGAAAGAATAAAGTAAGATATAATCAAACATGAGAAGATAAAATGATGGCTGCAACAACTTTCAATTAAGAAGATTGTTTGGATACGTGGACACAGGAAATCTGTGGGACCTAAACTGTTGATTTTACTTTCCCTCTTTCCTTCCTGTCTGTCTTTAGGGATGACTGCAAAGTTAACATGAGTTATCTGCATCTGAAATACTTCTTTCAAACTGACCTAATCTGAATGGGAGAAAACTGTGCCAGTATCACTTTGTTGACATTGGCACTAAATAATACAGTGCTTGACATGACTGTAAGGTCAGAAAGATGTGCCTGAGCAGCCACGGGTCAAGGCTAACGTGGTACAATGAGCTCCAGAGAGGAGAACCTCTCAAGCAACTCGACTGCCATATTTCCCACCGTGGATAGTGTTTTCTTTTGATTCTCATTATACCAACGGCAAAAAAAAGCATTGCAATAGTGTTACATAGCTATTCAACCTCTTAGAAGTGTCAGTAATTTTAAGGAGCTCATAGATTATTTTCTTTCTAAGTCTCTTCATCGGGCTCTATGTTTCCTCGATGGACCCTGCTGTCAAGGTAGGCCACAAGCATGCCGATATTAGAAATGGACTGGTGAGTTCTTGCCTCTGATTTTGCGACTCTGTGCCACGTGCTCCATGTGTCTCTGCTTCAACAGAGGGGTTGGACTAGATGATCTCTAGAGGTCCCTTCCAACCTCAACCAGTCTGTGATTCTGTGTGATCTCCTGTCTCCTAGATACACGTACATAGCCAATATATCATTGATCTGTATGCAAAGCACAGCAGTCCATTTTCCACCAAAGACCTCCAGACTTGCACTTCTGGGGAAAAAAAAAAATAAAGTGTTTCTCCATACTGGCTGACCAAAGTTTAACAGTGTAAGCCAGGTCACTTCCCCAGTATGCTCAGAACACACGATAACAGCAGCACAGCCAAGGAATGGTGGCGGCAGCAGCAGCACAGGAGTGCTGAAGGTAGCTCTGCTCCCCGGGAGTCTGTCACATCTCAAGCACCTGCCAGCTCATAACTAGCACCTGAACATCTTAATAGAAATAAATAGGTAAATAAGAACAATGTTTTATAACGCTGAAAAGTTAGAAACCTGAATAAATGAGTTCAGCGCGTAAGAAAACACCAAGCTTCATTGATACAGAAAAGGACTGCGCTACAGACTAGCCTATTCACTGGAAAAGATATATCCAAAACTTGCCTCAGCACCACTTCAGAACTGGCCTTTCTCCATTTTTGTTTTTTCACTCGGAAACAGTGCTCTCTCTAGCAATCCCTCTAGCACCTGCGGGGAGCTCCCTGCCCTCCTTAACTCCACGTTTGGCCGCGGGGCAGCGGCGCCAACGCGGCACTCACTCGGCCCGCGGGGGAGGCCGGC
>NW_010582272.1:74259-91874 GCF_000705375.1 Tinamus guttatus
GTCTCAAAGAGTTGCGAGCAACTCTCAGAATGTCAGTAACGGTCATGCCCTCCCTCCGCACCAGCATTAATGTCCGTAGCTGGGGATGAGCAAGTCAGTGCTAAATAGAGTTGGAAGATTTTAATTGATCCTTTCAAAAAGCAACACGTTCAGATCATAAATATGAAAAACAGGGCCTTAGATTAAGTTATCCAAGACTCAAAATGGACATTTTCAAGGATTGCCATAAGGATGTAGCTCCAACCTCTCTGCCTCAAAACTACATCAGTTTAGGCTGCTCAAATCCATTAACGTCTTGGCCCTGGCCATGGTGCGCGGCTGGCCCTCCAACACCGTTTTTGGTCAAGCGCGAGCTGAGGGCGTGGGCCCGACCTCAGAATAGAGTAGTCCAAGAATCCATGTGCCTGCCTGTAGCTGAACGCCAATGTCTGCAGCACCTGTAGCCTCAAGCTAGCGAATACAATCACTCAGGGTCAGGAGTGCTTAACCAAAGCTCTGTGAGGGAGGTTTCCATTTCAGGAAGATACTGCTTGTGTAGGGACAGGTACTCCTTAGAGTACACTCCCCTCTAGAAGTGCTTGCCAGATCCCATTTGACTGCAGAATTGTCATCTCAGCCTACAACTCTGGCATCCCAGGGGTTAAAAACCACCAAAATATTTCCCCAAAGAAAATACGGAGCTTTACTTAAGCTTTTTAAATACTGATCATCCTGAAGATTGATCTACCTACCTGGCATGACCTTAGGAAGATGAGGACCTTACCTATTGCCTCCTATCTTTCTTCCCTTGGTATGCTCATTCACCCCTAATCACACTACTGGCTCCCTAAGCAACTGCAGCAGACCCAGGGACCTGACGTGCACCTTGGGGAGCATCTCAGGCAAATAACTTCGGAAGCATCCTGGCTCTTCTGCTTTTTGTTGGCCTCCAATTGCAGGAAGTGTCCTGGAGTCAGGATGTCAAATGCTGCCAGTTGCTCACGGCCACTTCAGACACAAAACTCTCAAGTGTCCATGAAGGAAAACACAGGAAACGTGTCAGTACTTGAGTGTTCAGAAACGTGCATTATGTTGTTCCTACTCCTCCTCACAGCGACTCTATGCCAAGGCCATACTTTGCACTTAAAACTATGTGAATGTGCAGGTTACGTTATTTTTTTGCTGACTGCAGGCTCAGCTGACTGCTAGGTAGACAAGACAGAAGAAAAGCATTTAGCACATGCTAATGACCTTAGGGACAGCAGAGGGTCCCGGAGGCAATCTGAGAGTAGCCTCTAGATTGTGCAAGAGAGGTGATAGAGCAAATACAAATACCAGCAGAAGGAAGAGAAGAGCTAGTCCGTCTCTGTCAGTGAAAAGGCAGTGCTCATAACTCACCTGCGACTCCGCACATTGATTAAAAACCTTGTAGCATTCAAGGGTAGCTGCAGAACAGATTGGGCACTGGGGTACCCTCTGGTTTACTGTACGGCTGTCACATGCTGTGCAAGTCCTTAATCAGCAGCAGACCAGCACTGCGAACAAGATGGGACGCCCATGGTCTGATTCTCCGTATTACCGTCTGCTGACAGCAAATCTCTGGTTGCCAGAGCTGCTCTGAGAGCTAACTGATGTTGCATAGCAAATGCCTTTATGCTTTTTTTCTCTTGTTCCACCTATATAAATACAGCTAGAGTAGTGTAGCAGCAAGAGTGCAACTGTTGTCAGTGTGGATGCACCAAGGAGAAATCATGCTTAACCAACCTGATGGCCTTCTATGATGGGATGACTGTCTAGGTAGAAAAGGGAAGAGCATGGCTTCTGACACTGTCTCTTGGTACAGCCTCTTAGCCAAGCTCGGGAAGCACAGGCTAGATGAGTGGACAGTGAGGTGGACTGAGAAGTACCTGAATGAAGTTCAGCAAAGGCAAAAGTGCAAGGTCCTATAGGTTGGGAAAAGTAATTGCATGTACCAGTACAGGTTGGGAGAGCAACTCTGCAGAGAAGGACCTGGACATCCTGATGGACAAGTTGACCATGAACCAGCAATGTACCCTTGTGGCCAAGGTGGCCAATGGTACCTGGGATGCATT
Organism: Tinamus guttatus; assembly: GCF_000705375.1. The sequence goes on from NW_010582272.1 coordinate 76,332, forward strand.
AGGAAGAGTGCTGCCATTACGTTGAAGGAAGTGATCCTGCCCCTCCACGCAGTCCTGATGAGGGCATCCAAATTTCAAGACAAAACATCTTGATGGTGAGGCTAATAGAGCCTTATAACATGTTGGCCAGAGGGATGGCAGTGTCTTCTTCTTGAGAGATATTCAAAACCTACCTGGATGCGATCCTGTGCAATGTGCTCCAGGTGACCCTGCTTTTGCAGGGCACTTGGACTATATCATCTCCAAACCTTTATCATTCTATGAGAGTTTTGGTCTCCTAGACTGTTCATCTAGGACTTGTTACAACAGAGAGGGAAAGACAACCTTTCAGGATAATCTCCTATGAGAACTGTCTCATCTCCGGCTCTTTGACTGGCTTGATCTCCAAAGATAGGCACCAGCATCCACACTGCATCCACCTCTGACTGCATAGAGTTGTGCCTATCTCAGCTCTAGAAGAGCATAAGAAAGATCAAGTATCTGAATGACTACACCCACAATATGTAATGAAATTCAATAGTGCTGAACTAGGTTAAAAACCAGTTACAACGAGTTCAACACATCAATAATATACTTGTATTTAGTGCTAGAATGTTGCTTGTCCTGATAACATCAAGAAGCATCTCCACAGAGCTGAGGCTTCTTGGAGCTTTCCATTCTTCAAAGTAATCTGTATTTCAACAGCATGGCATTTTAGTTCAGGACAAAGCCAAGAAGTTGTAATACTGGTACTTAAAAACAACCCTCCCCAACCTCTTCTTGGTCATACTTCTCTACTGTTGCTCAATAAACTTCATTATTTGCTGACCTTAAACTGTATTAAGGCTTTTGACAAACTCCCAGAGCATCCTTATAGATGTGGATTGAATAAACAAGAATAGGTGGACAGAGAAGCAGCTTAACAGGTGGGCTCAAAGGGTGTGACTGGGCATAGGAAGTACAAATGAAATCATTTAGGGACATTAGCACCTAATATATTTATAACACCTGTAATGATGGGACAGAGCCCACACACAGCCAGGCCACAGGTAATACACCCACTTGGGAGGTGCAGGGCTGTTGTTCGGGAGGACTGCAACTGGCTGGAGAAACAGGCTGACAGACCTCGTGAGCATCAAAGGTAAATGCGGCATCCAGCTCCAGCAGGACAGCATAACCAAGTTCACTAAGCCTGGAGAAGATTCGGAGAAGACCACATCACTGTCTACAGCTACCTGATAGAAAAATGCTGGGAAGAGAGCGCCACGTGTCTCTTAAGGGTGCACAGTGGAAGGACACGAGGCAACATCAGGAACTTTTGCTTACACGCAAAGACACACAAATACGTTCCTTCCTACAAGTAACTACTAGAAAGAACAGGAGAGGCTGTGACCTCTCTGGACACCCTTGGAGATGCTCACAACCCATCTGGAAAGCCTGAGTACCCTGCTCTAACTGGACCTGCTTTGAGCAGAGGTTGGCTGCCTGGCTCCAGAGGTCTCTTCTAATCTAAATTCTTCTAAAAAGTATGTGTTTAAACTCTATAAAATCTATTCTGTGCTCCTAGAGCAAAAAGCTCAAAACTGAGTCTGCCTGTGTGAGGTAATTGGGTATCTATTCAAAATGAGCATGAAATTAGTCATTTCCACCTGATTTAACCCATCTATATTTCCTGAACTTCTCTTTAAATTGGATGGAGCGTAAGAGCTTCAAGCACTTAGAATGCTCATTAGTAGACAAATAACTTTAAAAAATACTTTTAATAAAATACTTGAACATTTTATAATGTTCAAGAAATATGAAGCTTGCTTTTAGCTTCTGCTATTCTGTGTTCTGGAGCACCACAGCCAGTTTTGGACACCACCCTCCCAGGATCAGATGTTTCTGTGGCCCTTTCACCAAATCAGCCAGCCAATACAGAGAATTAATACTTTATTGGAATTAAAAGCTAGTTTGTTGATGCAGGAGATGCAACTTCAAGCTTTCAGCTACTTGAGTTACTACATTAATCCCTACCAGCAAGCAAGAAAGCCTCTTCCTCATGAGGTAGAAAAGATTCAGGTATTATATTTAAACACAAAACCCATCGTTGCTCATGCAAGCTGTATCAGATTTGGACCATGCCATAGAAAGCAGCATCACATACCCCACAGAAGACAAGATGGAAGTCTCCCCTTCTTCCACAAATATTTTCTGGAAATATTTAGGCCAGGAGCCCCAGTGCACTGCACCTTCCCTCTCGCTAACTGCTCCATGCTGCTATGGCACCTTCTCCTTTACGGTTCTTTTAGACAATGCCGATGTCACCTTGAGTTGCAATGAAATGCACAGGTTATTTGCTTCAAAAGAATGTTTTCATACACACTGAATTAGTAAGAGGTACGTTCTGGATACTTAAGAGATTAACAGATTTTATTGTTTTCTAAAATATTTTACAATATAGAGACCCAAACCAGTAATTCCTGACAATTTTAGTAACCATTTTGTGGATGAATAATTATGCTGGTAAGTTTTCCTTGACAGACACAGACATACATACATCCAGATTCTAAGCTTGCACATTTTGAATCATTGAAAATTATGACTAAATATTCTATAACCTCAAAAAGACTATCAACAGTGTTTGTTATCTCAAAATAGATTTAACTTCATTACAGTGTAGCTTCCTAAAGTAGCGCATCTACTCACCTGATAATTTTTAAGACAAATCTACTGTCATTTACAGCCCTGTTTTATATGTCACAAATGCATACTATTTGACACTATTACATATGACCAACTTGTAACTGCAAACAAATTAATTTTTACAGTGTTCTGCTACAATAATCCATGTAAGGACTAATGCTAGTTTCAATTTTGACCCACAAATTTATTCACAAATACAGATTTTGAGTATATTAGTGTATTTACTGTATTTCTGAAAAAAAACCTAATCACAGAATACTTGGTCTGTCATACAGTAATGAATATGATATGAAAGCAGATTTAAATATACCTATAATTTAAACTCTTAAACAGTCTAAATCTAGTCCACATCAAAAGGCTTGATAACTAATATCCATGCTCCTTGTATTTTGGAATATCAAATTATATGTACATATACACAGCATAGAGAGCCTCTTCATAGAAAGCACTTTAGTCTATTTTACAGTCTTCTGTTTGAAAAAAATGAGTCTTCACACTAACATTTCAAATGTCAAACCAAAAAAATCACTTAAAAGAGAAAACTTTTTTCCTGCAAAAGTGAAGTAACGTATTCCTAGGCTTACATATGATTTATCTTTTTGTTTTTAGAGTGCTATTTAAAAATCCTCTGAAAAACTCACTGCAGTGTCAACAGGCATAAACAGCATCACAGTAAGACCACAGCCCATGACACCTGCACATCTCTGCTACAAATAGTCTTCTGTAACAGATACTTATTAAATACAATATGTGTTTTACAACTTCAAGCCATGCTGACAACATAGATTATTACAACATGGAAAGTTTTCATTCAGTCAACTACTGACTAAATCTATATCATAATTTACGTATTAATTGATAAATCTGAGCGTACAAAAAAAGGTGCTTAACTACATAGCATTTAAATAAAAAAATACTGCATCTTTCAAGACATTGCTAAGAACAAATAGAAAATTAACCATAATAATCTTAAAAATTCAAGTCGCAAGTTACTGAAGGTCACTTAAAATAACTGATTAAACAAAAGTGAGCGTAAGCCACATACCCAGGGGAGGTTGAGGCAGAAGCATAGAAAAATGCAGTGTTCAGGAGTCACAATAACAGAACATGTGGTAAAACAAGATTAAAGAGTATTTTCCTTATCATACTATTTTTTTTTCAGCCTAACCCCTTTCTTCTGCATTGTGCATAAGTTGTGAAAACGAAGTCAAATTCTTAGTTCTATCTTTTAACCTTAAATCATCATGATTTCAATATCAAGCCATCTTGAGTTTTCAGTAAAATATATACACTATACATCATTCATTTTCCCCTCCCGGTAAATATATACTGTACAGGCCTACACAGCTTTTTGTAGCACTTCTGTATTGACTTTCTCCTTTGTCACTGGATTGGTTCCACATAGTTTGCTGGATATAAACCAACTTGTCCGTTGTCCAGGCGGCCTTTGCACCAACCCTGCTCATCTTCATTCTCCATCTTAGTTAACTCGTCCCCTGAAAAATAAGTAATATTAAACAAAAGTTGGAGCTTTTCAGTGACAACAGGAAGGTAATACAGCATCAGTCACCCACATGTTCACCTTTCTTCTCTGCCTACCCCAAGCCACAGCAGAGAGCTTCCCTTTCAAGTCTTCACACTTTTGAAGAACGCAGCTACAGATTTATGTGGGGGATGAAAGGCTCCCAATAGGCACTAAGATAACAGGAAGAAAGAAGCTACTCTGAAACTAAAACATTACCCTTATGGCATTTCACAATGGCAATAGCAGCATTTGCCTTTTATCACAATGAAAGATGCAAATTTTTAAAGTTACATGCAATGTCATTTCACTAGAAGATCAAACACTCCCTTATATCTAAAGAGCTCGAACAGTAAAAGATAGTATAACTACTGCAAAACAAACAGAATAATCTTTGATTTATGGCCTTCAACACGCTATCCATGCAGCTGAAATAAATGTTTTATTAGGTTTATTGTCAATATACTTTCAAGAACTCCTGGGACATAATGGGGGAAATAGGACACAATTAAAACACACAGCTGCAATTTTTTCACACATTACTACTACAGCGTGATACAGAAAGATTGAAAAGAATCTTGTACCTTACACTTCTTCATCTCTCTCCTTTCCTCATCTTTTTTAAGAAAGATAGGGATTAGGACTTAGCTTTCCCTTTTATTGCTTCATCTTGCTATTACCATAAGATGATGTACTACCGTAGCACCCAAGTTTGGAAGCTCAGACAATTCAGACTTGGCTTCCTAACTTACACAGCAAAAGTCAGAACTGATTACTGGAGAGGGCTATTTTTTTTTCCTCTCTCTCTCTTTCGCTCTCTCTCTTTCTCTCTCTTTGTCTCTCTCTCTCTTTCTCTCTCTCTTTCTCTCTCTCTTTCTCTCTCTCTTTCTCTCTCTCTTTCTCTCTCTCTTTCTCTCTCTCTTTCTCTCTCTCTTTCTCTCTCTCTTTCTCTCTCTCTTTCTCTCTCTCTTTCTCTCTCTCTTTCTCTCTCTCTTTCTCTCTCTCTTTCTCTCTCTCTTTCTCTCTCTCTTTCTCTCTCTCTTTCTCTCTCTCTTTCTCTCTCTCTTTCTCTCTCTCTTTCTCTCTCTCTTTCTCTCTCTCTTTCTCTCTCTCTTTCTCTCTCTCTTTCTCTCTCTCTTTCTCTCTCTCTTTCTCTCTCTCTTTCTCTCTCTCTTTCTCTCTCTCTTTCTCTCTCTCTTTCTCTCTCTCTTTCTCTCTCTCTTTCTCTCTCTCTTTCTCTCTCTCTTTCTCTCTCTCTTTCTCTCTCTCTTTCTCTCTCTCTTTCTCTCTCTCTTTCTCTCTCTCTTTCTCTCTCTCTTTCTCTCTCTCTTTCTCTCTCTCTTTCTCTCTCTCTTTCTCTCTCTCTTTCTCTCTCTCTTTCTCTCTCTCTTTCTCTCTCTCTTTCTCTCTCTCTTTCTCTCTCTCTTTCTCTCTCTCTTTCTCTCTCTCTTTCTCTCTCTCTTTCTCTCTCTCTTTCTCTCTCTCTTTCTCTCTCTCTTTCTCTCTCTCTTTCTCTCTCTCTTTCTCTCTCTCTTTCTCTCTCTCTTTCTCTCTCTCTTTCTCTCTCTCTTTCTCTCTCTCTTTCTCTCTCTCTTTCTCTCTCTCTTTCTCTCTCTCTTTCTCTCTCTCTTTCTCTCTCTCTTTCTCTCTCTCTTTCTCTCTCTCTTTCTCTCTCTCTTTCTCTCTCTCTTTCTCTCTCTCTTTCTCTCTCTCTTTCTCTCTCTCTTTCTCTCTCTCTTTCTCTCTCTCTTTCTCTCTCTCTTTCTCTCTCTCTTTCTCTCTCTCTTTCTCTCTCTCTTTCTCTCTCTCTTTCTCTCTCTCTTTCTCTCTCTCTTTCTCTCTCTCTTTCTCTCTCTCTTTCTCTCTCTCTTTCTCTCTCTCTTTCTCTCTCTCTTTCTCTCTCTCTTTCTCTCTCTCTTTCTCTCTCTCTTTCTCTCTCTCTTTCTCTCTCTTTCTCTCTCTCTCTCTCTTTCACAGAGCTAGAATACCCATTTATAACCTGTAATATGACCTCTTTTTGACTGTCCTGTGTATATGATCCTCAGGAAATATTTTGGCTTTTGAAAGTCTGCAGGAGCCAAGGTGCTATACGTGAACAAACAAATGACCATCTGAAACGGGTAAAAGCAGCCACGCTGAGTAAGGGTTATGTCCCCACATACAACTTGTTTGATCTTAATTAGCAATGAGAAATAAATGCTGACGATATTAACCACTTAATAAAGTCCTTTTGAACAGCTGTAAATCTACAAAGTATAACAGAAGTCCTTGGTGTAATTTAGACGAATAAGACCTAGATTAGCAACTATTATGTTTTTGGCAGAAACGGACAGGCTTCATATTAAAAGATTTGTATCTTCAACAGTGACTCATTAAAAAAAAAAAGCCTCCATCTCATCCAGTTTATGACTTTCCCAGATAACTAATAAAGAAAGGTAACAAGTGACACTGTGGGCTGCCTTGGGTTATTTTTTGTGGAACATCCCACCACTGCTAGCCCTGTAGCACGGTACAGGTACAGCATGCAGGGTACAGTATACAACACCAAGCCGCTTGCTTTTTCTGAGAAGAGTGTTTTAATGATCAAGCCACAAGCTTTAATCAATCCGCAATATGTGAAGAATAAATATCAGCGTAGTGGCACTTTTAACAGCTGGGACTTGGAAGGTCTATGAAAATATTACTTGCATATCATTTGCACAGTAGTAGTTGCAACAAAACCCACTATCTTTTACAACTGTGATAAAGATAGGACATACAGTAACAGGTTTTGTCCAGCATCCATGGTTTTATTTACTAAAGCTACTCAACCATGGCAATAGGGTGACCTTGACATATGGCACTTGGTTATGTCCCATCCAGCTACAGAAACTTAAGACCTTCTATAATAATAGAGATGAACAGAGTTGTTATTCTTTGGAAACTTATAGTATTCATTTACCAGGAGAAAAGAAAAAACAAGCAAACAAAGAAAAACCACCCTGCAGTTGCATAAAGTACTTCACTAACAAAGGAAGAGAGAATTTCACCAAACAAAGTACATTTGATGGACGCTAGACAGAACATGTCACATGCTATGCCATGCATCTAGCAATGATCACAAAAGCTTTATAAGCAAATACTTCGAATACTCAAAGCAATCCTGTCTGAAAATATCCATACACATTTATTCAAGCAGATCTCCAAAATACATTAATCCTCTGCTGACAGCTGCTTTGGAGTCTAGGCATAATCAACATGAGAGTGAGCACATTTTCAACCGGCTCCTGCATGACCCAGTGTTTTTTTCTTCTCCTTAGTCTTCTGCATGCTTGGTGTAAGCCTCATCACACTAATACATCTGCAAGAAACCTAAAGCTTCTCACTGCAGCCATTTTATCATTCACATTCTGCCAGGGTATTCACAACCTAACATAGGATCCCTTTCCCCCACATAAATTGAGGCGATCGTATAATTTATTTTTATAATGCACTTCGTTGCTCTTCCCTTAAGAATACTGAGCTATTTGAATCTTAAGCCAATACAGTTCATGCTTCCTGTCTTTATTTCAAAGACCTCATATTGAGAGCCGCATGGTTCAAATACTTCAGTGCAAGTCATGAGACCAGTAATAAAGTATAGAATGCCTAACTTTGAATGTAACCATTACATCTCAGTAACTAAATATTGCATGGTGTAGTCACAGCCTCCACTACGGTAAACCCTTGGAATGCCACACCTGTAAACTGACAGGCACAGAGCATATATTGTAAGAGGATTATTTTATTGCCATCCCCTTCTAAGGGAAAAAGGAAGTTACTGAAGTCTACTGAATGAAGGATGCATGGTTTTAGCTCCTGTACGCCCCAGTGAAAGCTCCCAATATTTTGTTGCTACTGCCCTATTGTCAGGGTACAAGTTAACAAAGTTAATGAATGAATTCTTTTTCTCCCCTGAAAACCTGCAATACTTGTCTGCTAAGGCAGGTGGAAGGGGAGGAGAAGGGAAAGACAGCTGTATAAAGAATTTCACTAATGAATAAAACCAGGCAATTAATTTAAAGAGGGGGAAGAACCACCATTGACTGGAGTTTCAGGTATTGCTCAAAAGTTTAAGACCAGATTCTCTCTACAGATGGCATTCAGGAATATCATCTGGAAATAGCCAGTTCTGGCGGCCACCTCCCTCCATCAGTCGCAAGGAGCTCCTTAGCTGTCATCATTAACTTTTAGCCATAATGTCCATCTAACGCTCCCTGTAGATGGTGTGATGAAGCAGCACATCCCTTATGAACCTCAGGCAAAGGGAAAATGGAACTAACATTTCTCACGTTACTTTCAATGCTTGAACTGTGTTTGGTTCCTGGCTTGGAGCAGGTAAGAAGGGACTGAACCACGAAGGAAGGGGAGAAGAAACAAGATGGAGACTGCCTGTCTCATTTCCACACTCTGTTTTGTCTGGGCTTTTTTAAACTACTTAGGCAATCCTGCAAGTCACAGCTGTTACCTCTGCCACTCCTGATGAGTCACCTATGAATGCACAACTCTGGACAAGACAGTATTTGCAGCTGCCTGAAATTACAGCTGGAGAGACACAGACAGCGACACATCTTGCCTGCTGTCACTAGAGGGTGCGCTCTCCAGGCCGACGGGACCCAAGGACCTGCAGCAGCTGCCCTGGGGCTGAGCGAGATGCCCAGGCACCAGCTCCGTGCTGGCCCAGACACACTGGAGGCAGCAGCAGCTCGTCAGCACGTAGCCGTCATACCCAGACACCCTGTCTGGCTGGAAATGTGCTGCAGCAAGTGCTTCTCCCGTCAGCTGGCTCAGCTCTCTCAGCTCCTACAGCAATGAGGTAATGTGCAAAGGAGGAGCTTGAAAGGCTCCAAGGAAAAAAATGCCTCCAAAAGGGAGATGCGTAGGCAGCGTACCCTAAATCTAACATAAGAAAACAGAAACCAGGTAGACAGAAGAGTTGTTACACTTAGATAAGGAAGAGGTGGGGAGCAGAGACCACACAGGAAGATAGAAGTTAACACTGCACAGAATTGGAGGCCAAAAATTAGATGCTTCCAGTTTATACAGAAAAAAAAAAGTGTAAATTGATTGGAAATTGTAAGATTATTCAGTCCATTTTTTTTTTAAACTTGGTAGGACTGGCTTTTGTAGACAGCTAAAAGCAGCAGCAGCTATGTCACCAACTGAGAAAGGAAGGAAAGGAGACAGGGTTATCAATTTTGCAGCTTCTCATTTTGTTTAATACAAGATGGTAAGAAAGGAAAAATATATCCAGGCAGATTAGCCGCCAGAACTTCCAACCAGGGGATACCAAGAAGCACTAACATAAGGGGTGGGGGACAAGCTAAGATGGATCATGAGTAAGATAAGCTCCTGTAAATGGAGTTGCACACTGAGAGAGAAAAAAAAATGTTGAAGAGAGAAGAAAACACCTTTTATCTTCCATTATTCCTTTTGATAAATGTTTCAAATGAATGCTGTAAACTTACCGGCTTTAAAGCTGAGTTCATCTTGCTCTTGGCCCTCATAGTCATAGAGGGCACGTACTCTCACCTCCATTGCAGGAGAGGTATCTTCATCAAATGGATTGGTATCTCCATTTGCATCAGTGGAAGAAAAGGGATTGTTGGACTCTTCATCAGACCAATCTGTAGGATAGCTTTGGTTCTTTTCGTAGCTGCTAACACTAAAAACAAATGCAAAGTTATTCTGTGTGCTTTTAAAATAGGAGACTAGAAATGCCACTAAGGTATCTGTTCCCTTAGCTAAGCTTAAGCTTATAGGTTAGGCCTGGTTTTGAAATTGTATTTCTGATGCTGGCCATGTCTTATTCAAAATAAATTAGTCTTACAACACAGAGTTAAAGAAAGAGGAAGAAAAAACAACCAACCAAACAAGAGAAAAAAAAAGGACAACCTCCCCACAAACCCCAAAACTTCTCTAACAAGAAACCTGTACAATCCATGCATGAGATATCAAAATTTGACAATTATTTACTCTAGAAAGGTTAAAAAAAATGGAGGTAGCAGATTAGAAGAATTATCTGTTTAAGATAAGACATTTAAATTGCTCGCCAAAGCTACCTCCCACCTATGCAATAGCTTTTCACTCCTTCTGCACATTACAATCTACCAGTAAAGAAATCTTGTTCTAAAGCAACAACTAGGTCATTTGAAGAAAAAAGTTCCCAGTTGAGCATGCACATGCCATTCAAGACAACAGTATGACATCCCTAGCTGGGTATACTAAAGCAACAGGCAGCTGTGTGAGAAAGTCCTAAATCAAAAGAAAGCAATAGTAAAAGCAGACTTATTCAGGGAGAACACAGAGCAGCAAAACTCCAGTAGCAGTTACACTAGAAAAAAAAAAGTTGTCAGTTTTTACTTTTGAAAGGACTGGTAAAGGAAGGGGGAGAAGAAAAGCAACAGCAATTCTGTTAGCAACTGCCGACAACCCTGGTAGTTTCGAACCAAAGAAGATAAAGGAACAGATATGGCATCTGTTAGAAAAGACAAGGTTGGTTACAGAGTTGCTTACAAAACCTCTCAAAAGGACTTCATGCACTGACCAGCATAGTGTTACAGAAACCCAAAATTGAAAACCCTGGATAGAAAAAGTGCAAGTGTGAAAACAATTAACAAACAACATTTCACCAACTTTTTGATTTTATTGTCCTCCTTTTCACTGACAGTACTTCCAGTATCTTCTTCATCTTCAAAGGGATTGTAACTTGATTGTACTGACTGCACTGTGTTACTCGGGACACTAAGACTGCTAATTTGGAAAAGAAAAAGCATTATGGTGACCCTATCTGTTCAAAGTCAGAACACTGTCATTAGTGTCCCGATAAGCAAGTTTCTTAGCAGATCCCTTTTCCAGAAAAAAAAAAAAATCAATCAAGTGTAACATAAAATCCAAAAAGGTTTTACAAATCTCACACGAGTATGATAACATTCCTCTAAAGTTAAAAACTCCTAATGTTTTGTAGCTCTTAATTTTCTTTATTTCCACAGTAAAAGGCAGTGCTACTTTTTCCACACAACTTTATTCTTTCCTAATGATGATGATGATGATAATCATCTTGCATTAATGATATCTGGAATTCTCAAGTGACCAAACATTTTGAAGACTGAAACTTCAAGATATATATAACTGTCATTTCTAGATATGGGAAGATAGCAATGACTAACTACCAGATTAACTAGAGTCAGTTTCTCATAAAGTTTGGCCTCTTGTAATTCCGAGATGAAAGGAAAATGTAAAATAGAGAATAATTCCCCAAATATTTAGTGAGCTGCAGAAACAAATCACTTCCAAAATGCTCACAGATAAGCAAAATGCAGTTGGACAGTGACTTTTTGTTCCCGTATAGCTAATGCACTTGAAGATAAAAATCCTATTCTTTTAGTCTTTTCAGACAGGAAAAGATACCTGCTATGTTTGTTGGGCTGTGAAACCTGATCTCCTGTTTGATTAATACCAGTCAGAGTCACTCCATCAGAAGCCTTCTTCTTTTCTCTTCTACTGAGAGTACGATTCAGATCTGCAGACCACTCCTATAAATGAATGTAAAAGTGGCTAAGAAGTTTAATTAAGCACATGATTTTCATATTAATTTTCGAATTGGGTTGTGGAACATACATTTAGATACACTATATAACTATATAAAGCACTGTTAGAAAAATAAGCTATTCTAGGTTTTTCCCCCTCACAGTTATAGTCTATTCCCTATCCTAGTAATGCAAAGAGCTCTCTCTGTGCCACCCATGGAATCTGAAGGATGCCTGTATTTCCCCTGCTTAATATTCCAAACACCTTGAAAAGACTTAATACCAAACATCTGGCAGACAACTGGAGAAACCAAAGGCATCGGCCAGTGCAGCTCTGCACTAAAAAGGCTTACTGTTTTAAATAATACAAACAGGGCATATTTGATTTTAAAGAGTAAACTTAAAAAGTTTAAAGTTTAAAAGTTTAATTTGCTTTGAAAAGGTATGACAATCTACTTACTCCTCAGAAAGTGCTCCAAGAATGACCTATTGCACATTCCTTCTCCTGCCCCTGAAATTTGAGTCCCTAAGGTATTGTTCTCTAGATTTATAGATTTCTTGTCCCTAAAAGCCATCCAGAAGAGATAAGGCTCAAGCCAACACAACTGGCAGGCCTTATGTCGTCATTTGCGCAGTATCCGTTCCTGATGCTCTGCATTAGTCAGAAGCTTCAGCAGGCAGATGGACAGGCAAGCTAATGAGAGCTAAACACAATTGATAGAGTCAAACTAAACTGCATGTTGATATAAAGAAGGAACTAGAGGACAAATTGGATGTAACCAACTATTCCAAGTCAAAACATATTTAATTTCAGAAGCCTTATTAAAAGTGGGAAAGAAAAATAATAATAAAAAGATACCACATATCAAGAGATGCATTCCTAAATAGAAAAAAAAAGGGGGGAAGAGAGACAGATATTTGAAAATAAAAAGTTTTTGCAAGCTGGTATTACAACTGGTTTACACATATAGCACGGTCAGTCTTAAGTGATTTCTGATCAGATTTCAGAGGTATCCCATTATTTTAACTTTGTACAAATATATATTGGATTTCTGAGTTACCATAATTTAAAGACCACTGACCTAAGCATATTTGCAGTTTATAATGCAATTTCAGATTCATTTGATCATGACATTTTTACTTACGTCAACCTTGGAGCATGTAAAGGAGAGAGATACTTGATTAGAAAAACAGTAATGACAAAGCTTCATTTGTTGTTCTAATGCTTATGGAAAAGGATGGCATTTCTCACACAGAAGTTAACAGAAGTTCAGTGCTTCGGACAGAGAAGCTTGAGAGCACTATTTTTATCTTTAATTTTTCCCCCATCCCCAACCCTTCAAATCTAACTGCTTAGGTCAAAAAACAAGCTCCTCACCCTAAGCAGGTGAAGTTTTAATGTAACGTTAATAAGGGAGTACTGAAGACTCCATCAAGTGATGTTCCTATTCCATTAATTTAATGCCCAGAATGTACTTCAACTAATTCCATTAATCTGGTGAGACAAACTCATCCCAATTAGAGCCATGCAATACTCTAATATACTCTAAAAAACAGGCCCTTTTAAATGTATATATATTTTTAAAGGATTTAAGTATTCAGTTGAATTTCATTCCTTTCTAATGCTGCAAGTTGAATCTCCTTGCTGTCATCAGGTACTTAAAGTCTGACACCAAAAGACAGGAGTAAAACATGCAAGGTATCATACATACGGGTCAAAAGCGTATCAACTGAGGCATACCTCACTAATGACTTCAGCAATGACTAACTACAAGCATCATTAGAAAGCATTTTGTTTCAATATCGTTTGATAAAATCTCCAAAAATAGCAAGTGGGAGAGCCCAAAGGAAATTAACGGCAGATATGGTTTGTAAAAACAAACAAAAATCATTGCTAAAAGTTTGAATGAGAGTTACGTCAGGAAGTAGTATGACAAAAAGCAGAGAGAACAAAATGCAAAGAAAACAACATGCATAACAATACATTAACCTGGGATTTATGTACTACGTCCTTACCTCAAACTGAGGCCAATTCATTGACATCCCGGGACCCTGATTAGCTCTAAACCACCGCAAATCTTCAACAGCGTCTGCTGTTTTGATGTTCTGTTCCAGTTCACGGTAGATATTTTTGTAACTACAAAGAAAATTTGTCTTCCAATTCAGTATACCAGTTTGAAACACAGAAATCCACTAGTCAGATTAAAATACCGAACATTTACAACAGCATTGAAAACAACTGCAGCAAGACAGACCTTATAAATTTCTGTACAAGATACCTGCTACCTCCATGCTGAAAGAGTAGACTAAGATTTACATTTTAAAAACTGCAAGACTGGCATTCAGAAATCTAAAGTCACACATAAATCCTACATTTAACAACATCTTAAGTTGCTTTACATAAGAATCAGAATTCTAAAGTCTTCTGTATTTTAATTTTAATAAGTTCCACAAAGTTTTCCTAAAATACTGTAGGAATTGTTTTCATGAGAAGTTCACAGTATTCTATAACAACTCACATCTTAACCTAACAAGTAGTATGTGATGAATTATAAGCACTCAGTAAAATACACAACTCAGATTTGAAGTTAAATAGGTAAAGAATTTTCTTCCTCAACAGATATAATACCTACCAGCTGCTTTTACTGTTTTAGGAATTCTATGTTATTGTCTGTATTACTTATAGAAAATATTAAGTAATATATTTTAAAAAATCTTGCTGCTTTAATTATCTTTTAGTCTAACTGTTCTCAACTGAACCTGAAGCATGACAAATACAGGTAAAGCATTTTATGGAAGTAAAGCTATGCTGCAGATATCACTTTGATTTCCTCATCCCAGATCAGGCAAAAGATATTTTTCCAAAACTCTACAGACTGTGACCACAAACACAACTGTTTGATACCAAAAGGATGAAAACAGTAACTTGAAACCCACAGAGTTCACAGAGAGCTCTATACAATGGCCATTAGGTCTGAAAACAGAACAGAAAACAGAACTCTATCTTCTAGCTAGGAAACACTAGGAAATACTTCTAGATCAAATTATACAAAATTTGGAATCAAAACTCACTAATGCTACACCATGAAGGAGTCCAACTTTCTCAAAATATCTCCAAATTTATAGGTTTTGACATATTATTCAACCATTTTCACATACAGTATTTTTTCCACACTTGTGAATGTATTTAAGCAATTGAGAGGCATACATTTGAAAAAAGGAATATATTGTTTTAAATTACTCCCTACGTATCAGTTAAATCAACAATAAACTGGAGGAGATTATATCCTCAGAAAATAGATCTGCGCTATTATTTGGACCATTGTCTTCAATATTTATCTTATTTAAGCAAGCTTTTCTTTTGGGAAATTGTTCTACACTTTTTACCTTTATATATTGAAAAAGAGGTAAGAAAATAGACCGGTTATGGTTTTATTATCCCTAATTTTACAATAATTGTTTTTTTTTCTCTTGCTTCCACTTTATTAATACACCATAAAACCATTCCGAAACCTAGTATCTTAGGAGCAAATCATTATGTTTTAAGTTTTCTCACCTTTACTTTTAAAGTTAACTATTTCTCATTTATCTTCTTCTTTCAACCTGACTGAAATGAGTTCACATGGGCAGCAATCCTAACCAGCTATCTACTCTGAGTGAGGAAAAGGCTCTGCCTTCCACGGTAGATCCATGAGAGCTTTGAAGCAACCTAGAATAACAACAGTGCTGCTAAAACAAGTGGTCTTGCCCCTTTTTGCCTTCCTGTTGCCTGCTACGTACTTGTTCTTGCCCCTAAGCCATCTCTTTCCC
>NW_010582272.1:91890-102851 GCF_000705375.1 Tinamus guttatus
ATTGCACAGCAAGTCAACCAGGGAACTGATGTGGGTTAAAAACTCATGGGATTCTTCCTGCCCTTGGTTACCTTGATGAGCTTCTCTATTTATACTGGACCAGCACAAGGAGGACGAGAAGTGAATAGCCAGGAACACATTTTTATTCTTTTTCCTCCTTTCAGTTGTTGTGCTGGCTAAAGTGCATATGAAATTCTGCTGTTTGAAGCAAGATGTAAAACCACCTTAGAGAGCTTCACAGAACCTGCTGTAAGCATTAAGGAGTTCTAGTCTGAGCTCCTAAGGAGATGGAGAAGTTTTGACATCTTAGAAGGTGGTAAAGAGAGTCCAGTCAGAGAAACCATACATATTTGCTGGAGCAGGGGGGTTGGACTAGATGATCTCCAAAGATCCCTTCCAACCCCAACCATTCTGTGATTCTGTGATATTATTTATTTAAAAAAAAAAAAAAACACTTTAAAATAAAGAAGGATAAGGGTTCATTGATGGTGGACCAATGAATCTTAGGGATCTTTAACAGTTTACTTCCACTAAAATAATTCCTGTACTACTTTAGACTCAGCTCTAACATTTTAGCAACAGATAGGGTTAATCCTGATTTGCAAGAAGTCTATTAAAAACATAGTAAATGAGAGATTCTTAGTTCATTTGGCACTGAAAAGTTATGTAAAACTAGCAGGCATTGGGGACTAATGCTAATCTGATTCTAGAAAAAAAGTAGTAAGTTTTTTCATTTAAACTTCCAACAAATTTAAGGATTACGTTAGGGAAAAGAAACAGACTAAATTATCTACTTGTAGTTTGGATTATTTTTGCTGTAAGTATTAAGCATTAATCTTGAACTCTTGCATAGTTTTACCTTGCAGCATTAGACAAGTCAAGGTGTTTCTGAACTTCCAGTAACACTTCTCGAAAGAAACGTAAACGTTTTTCCTCAAACTGCTGACACTGTTCAAATACCTGCTCCATATTTTCCATATATTGAGGAGTAGCATTATCCAATTCCTTCAGTGATTTTTCGTATTTTTCCTTTGTCTGTCGGGGGGGGAGAAAAGAAAAAGCTAGCAATTTTTCTTATCATTAGCCCACATGTTGAACTGATCCATTTAGCAATGGTCAAGCTCCAGACCAAGAGCTCCCAAACTCTGTTCTCCTTTTATGATCATGGCGCCCATCTTGGATCACAATGAGAGTTATCCAACAAAATAGGAGGAAGGTTACAGAGACGTTCTAAACCATTTCGCTGTCTTTTTAAAAGAAAGCATCACAAATATTTACATAATACTAAAGATTAAAAAAAAATTAAAAAGGGGCCACAAAAATCATAGCAGGCAGTCTTTCAAGTTACATGTCTCTGATATAAAGTCCTCTGAGCAATTTCAAAGTACTGTCTCCCCCTTCAGCAATTTATATAGTCCCTTATGAGTCAAAAACAGGGCAAAAAAAAGGCCTATGAAAAAAGGTCTCTGAAAATAAATCACATGACCTGTGAACTCATTTAACATAGAACCTGAGATTCTAGATATTTACAAAAATAGTTCAGAGACATAAAGATCCCACCCAACATATATGAGCCTTCAAGACCACACATACACACACCAAAACCAAACAACATCCAAATACAGAAGAGCATCTCAAAGGAAAGATGTTATTTCAAAAAGGATTTTTCCTTTTCGAGAAAGATCTCTCATTAGCAGCCAGCTAAAGAAATAAATCAAACAGGGAAAAAGAACAGAATTTCCACAAATGTACTTACCATTATTTAAATTGATATCAGCTTGGTTTCTTTAAAACATAGAAACAAAAACCCCCACAAAAAACCATGCTACAACACCACATTCTGCAGGCCAACTTTGGAAAGTTTAAATGTCATCAGCAAACTGACAAAGCAGCCTCTCAAACAAAACAACTCAAACTTCATTACCTTCTTCAATGAGTAATGAACTCTGTCCTGAAAGTTCCTTGCCTTACTCTGTTTCCTTGCCCGCTGAAAGGCAGGAAGTAGAGGTGGTATACAGCCACCTGAAGTAGAGGCAGTGTATATAATGTTCCCCCTCACACAGGAGCAACTTTGCAATGATGCATGCTTGGGAGAAAGCTCTACCTTCTGGAGTAGGGCCATACTGAAAATGAACCGCACAGCTCTCCACAGCACGTGGCACAAACCAAACACGCCCACCTTGTCTGCTACCTGTCCAAAAAAATAACGTAAACCAAGACACCTCACCACACATAAACCCCCCTTGAAATATGCACAAGCTGTATTTTCAAAAGACCACACATGAACACTATGCGAGTGTGCAGTATACCTTTAGTACATCTTGTTTACTTCTTTCTACTTTGTCTTGCAATTTCTTAAGCTGTTCAGGATTCAGGGCTGGATCTGCTTTGCTATTTGTTTCCCTGGATATAGCCAGTTTCTCCTCTTTGCAGGCTGCATGGTATGCTTTCTTTGCAGCTTCCACCTACAAAGAAAATTGCAATCTTTGCATCTGGTACAACTTATAAAACAACCATTAATTGACATTTAGCCTTATAATCATATTGCAGTGAAGGAAGTGTCAAGTTTTGTTTCAGGATAATTTTTTTTCTTTTTTTTTGGAAAACATTTATTTCAGGCCAAGTAACGAACAATGCACAAGGATCAATGTGAGGAAATTAATGAAGTACTTATGAATTTCAGCATTCTCTCACCATACAAGAAACTTGACTCCCACAGTTTAGAAAAATGCGCAAACAGGAAAGGTCTAGAGAAAGTCCCCAATAAAACATTTTGTCATGCTCACGTCCCCCTGCTCCCCTTCTTCTACACACCTGTTTTAAGAACAACACTACATAACATGGGAAAAGCACCCAAAGATACTTTTTCCCTGGTTATTTTTTAAACGTAGCATAACATTCAAATGCAGGAAATCAGATACTGTTAAGATAATAGAAGATTAGTTTAAACACCACTTTCCCCCCAGATCTTCATTGAAGTCACCAAGATCAGAAGAGACCAACAGAAAGTATTTATTTTCAGAAGAGGACAGAAAGCAAGAGATCTTTTTGAGAAAGGAGGATCCAGCAGAGAAAGTAGGGAGTTTACTCCCCTATAGGAATTTCAGACATTAGGATATTGTAACACAGGATATCTAATACATAATCTACTGCTGTACCTCTTTCAGCTTTTTTGCCCAGGGTTTCTGAGCTTTCCTAAATCCATCTTCTGCTTCTTTGGTTTCCTTAAATCCTCCCATCATTTGCTTATGAAAGGCTTCCTTCTGCCAGTTCTTGATTTTTTCAAAGTCTTCATTCATCAGTGAACTTTTTACTTCTAGATGTAGTTCACTCACTTTTTCAGCTTCTGACATAAAAGCACACCAAGCCCTTTCTACTGTTCCATACTGTGGGCCTAAACACAACAGAAAGTGTCATTCTCAATAACCATCACCCACATGGAACTTTTATTCCCGAGAAACTACCTGGAGCTATCGACTCGTATTTACTTTTAAACAGTAATTCCTAGACACCAATACAGATCTAAAACAGGACAGTTTCTTTTTTATGCAAATTTAAGAGTTTCACAGATTTTTAGACCAGAAGAAGCAAGAGCTTGGTCTCCTCCTTCCTGTACTGTGATTCTTCCAGTTATATCCCTAACTCTTCTTTGAACCGCTTCAATTTCTCAACATCCTTTTAAAAGCACACATAGCAGGAAATGTATTATACTGGGATTATGCAGAGCTACTTTAATACTGGTCTTCTGCCAGGCACTGCTGACCCCTATTATTCAAATATGTTTTTCAAACTGCATGCTCTATACCATCATTCATTTAGAAACAGCCAGTTCTCTAGAACTTAATCTTTTTGGCTACCTCAATCTAATTCAGTAAGAAACAAACAAGCTAGCAAAGGAGTAGCCTTTTTTTTTCTTTTTTAATTATGAAAAACTTGACCTTGTCACACTATTGAGCTTTTTAAAAAAATCCGCTATAGACTAAAAAGTACAGAATTTCTACTTTGCACTTACCAAAACAACGATTACTTAGAAAATATTTTTATCATTAAAAAGTTAAAAATTGGAAGACTGTACTTACCTTTTTCCACAAGCTGTTTCCATCTTTTTGCCCATTCTGTAAGCTGCTGAGCATAGACCTTCTCTATCCGTGCCCGTTCATGAATACAGTTCATGAGATCATTGCAAAGCCGGTGACCATCATCAATTCGCTTGACTGTCCGCTTGTAATTTCCAACCTATGAAGGAGACACACTTTGAAATTTATCTTGCTTTTCAGTTCCAAGTGTTTGCGTAGAAATTGCTAATTAACACAAATATCGAAGAGCAAGATGACCCACCAGTAGAAATTCCTCATCTGTAACATGCATTAATTTAAATCTTAATATATCACTGCTTTACCAAAGATACTGAGAGCAGGCTGAAGGATGTTCAACAACATGTTGAAAGTCCCTTGCAACAAAGGCCACCAAGTTTTCCTGGAGAAAATGCTACTCATTCTAAAAGCCAAAGCTAGCCAGAGGACAGAGTTTAGACAGTGAAGCAACATAACCACTACAAAAGCTGTATTTTATTAGTCCTGTAATGCCTGTATGAGTACAGTCATCGCAGCTGTTGTTAAGCAATTGCTCTGCACGATTACTACACTTGGCAATATTTTAGATAATCCAAGTCTGTAACACAAATGCATTATTTTCTTTTTCCATGCTTATGATAAAAGGACCTAATACCTTAACTTTAAGTTAATCGATTAATCTTTCTTTCAGCATTAGGGAAACGGTGCAGATGTACAAAGGAGCATTATGAAATCTACATCAAACCCAACAATAGAGGGTTTGTTTTTTAAAAGCTCAGTATGGAAAAGCACAAGCACTGAACCTACAGCAAAGACTGTATGTGCCCTACCATTAAGTCTATGCTTCACTGCTGACAAAGTAGATTGCAACCCGTTCAAAACTGTACTGTGAAATTTAATGTGGAAAGATACTGACAGCACTATCAAGGAGTTCCCATACCTGCTATTAACATGAAAACAAACTCTGCAAGGAGTTACCTCCATAGGTATTGGATGCACATGCTACGGAGGGAAGAGGATGCTATGCACTGAACACCTATTCCTCTTTAGTCTACACCAGTATGGAACCACTGATCTATGTAATGGAAAATTAAATAAATAAGTAAAAAGGCTGATTCTGCAGGCAGAGCAACATTTCCACTAATTTCAAGGTCAGTCAGGATGGCTTTTGTAAACATTAAACAAAGCATAAGAAAGAGCCCAGTTAAAAGAATTTGCACAGCCTATTAAGTCGCTGCCTTATCTGCCTAAGCTACCTGACTGAAAAAAGATTAGGAATAAGGCAGTATGCGGACATTCAAATGCTTAAAGTATGTTTCTTATTTTAACATTTAAACCAGATCCAATTCAGATCTGGAATACAAGAAACTATGCAACTTCTAGGTTCACATTTATTCAGAATTTTGTCAGGAGGTTTATATGCAAACCATCTGCTTCAGAATAGCTCCTCAAAGTACAAAGGGACACAGTTTTAAAAAGGAAAGTAAAATAAAACTGCATTGCGTGGTAGAAAAATAAGTGACACTTTTTATCATTGACCAGGCAGATAAGTACAGGCATGACAAGCTGTAAAACTCCTGATAAGACTCCTTGTCAAAGCTGCAAGAAATCAAACCCACCAGTGACAGCACAATAACACCAGTTCTTTTAGACAACATCCTCAAAATACTCATTTGGGCTTGCATTGGATTTAGGCTCTATCCATTTTACAGACTAAAAACTTAGATAACCTCTAGCAGACACCTGAGTTGGCAGTCAATGATTTGTCTTCATCTTGGCCTCCCAAAATATCTTTTTTAACATTAAAATCACAATATAATTGATGATGACAAGCTACCCGCATCAGAAAGCAGCTGACAGTGCACAGATAGTCAATGTCTCCATGCCAAAACACCTTTCACCTATTAACAAGGTAGTAATTGGGTAAAAAAAAAAATTTACTTAAAAAAATCGATCTTTTTCTTGAAAAACAAAAGGAGGACTAAATTCTAACAGCATGCACTAGAACTATCGTATTAAAACTATCATCATATTATCATGTACTAAAAGCATTAGAAAAACCAAGCGATTCAAAGAAAGCTTCCTAAATTATTTGCAATGGAGGAGCAAGTAATTTACTTCCTCAAAAGTATTCCAGTTCTGGTTTGACAACCAAGAACTGTTAGAACTGGTTATGCTAACTTCATGCAACAACCAAAGGCTCTAAATTAGCATCATTTGTGTTTCTAGTTAAGCGCGCAGGGACTTGGGTCTCTATCAGGAACATTTCCTGTCATAAATTTGCACTAATAAATTAGCATTTTAAACGCTAATCCTGAATAGGAGATGGCTGCCTGATAGTATTTTTACTATTTTCATTTCGAGTTGCTCGAGCAAATCCTCAGCGTGTAGTAATAGCCAACAGTTGCCAAGCCTCAGGCAGAACTGAGCTCCCTGGTTATGGCCCACACAACTCGCCGTTCAGCAGCCTCCTGGTGCATTAGGGCACTCTCAATGAAGCGCATGGAAGGCAGAGACGAATCAACCACCTTATTCCAGACCATCTCCCATGGCACAGGAAACTAAAAGAACTGGCACAGGTGAGAACAAATATAAGGAAAAAATAGGCTAAAACACTAACAAATATAACCTTGAATTCCAAAGAATGTCTCGTATACTAAAAGTTTCAAACTTAAAAAACAAAAAACCCACACAGAGCACAGCACACACACACATACACACAAAAATAGTCTTGCTTTGAAGTGTTGTTTCAAAAGTCGTATTACATATCACATTCCCTATCATATTCAAAGTTTACATCCCATGACGACTACTAGAATCTTGGAAATTCAGCATTTCTTCCACAATTAGCTTCATGACACACATGAGAACATGAGTTATAAATCTGGCAGTTAACGTATTTAAAAAGTCTAACGGCTTATTAGCTCCTATCTAAAAAACAGGAAGTATCAGTCTCTCTAGCTTTTTTTTTTTTTTTTCCCCTCCTCTTTTTTTAATCCAGGAAATAAGCTTTCATCCTAAATAAACCAAGTTCCTCAAGCAGGCATTTTAATAGCTATTTATAATTGTTTCATACTAAATTTACAAATGGTTCACATCAAGTTTAAGTATTTGCTTGAGTCACGTTGCCGGTGCTGTAGGTCACCAGTTCTCAGACTTTCCAGACCAAGGTGCCCTATTCCGATAAGAGCCCCGGCCTCCCAGGGAACAAGACGTGTAACACAAGAAACTCTGCTGTCTCCAGAGCGCCAGGTGCTCCAAGTGTGGAGCTCCAAGTGCTGCTTGTTGTAAGCAGCCGCTTTACAGTGCCCTCTGCTCCTTACCAGCCTTGCTGGTTTTCTTGGTGCGTGCACCCAGGCACCCTGCGCAGATGTACGTGCACACACCAGCTTCCACTTTGAATGCACAGTTTACTCCCCTTAGGCACCCCTCCTCCCCCAGCAGTCTTAAGAGAGGAGGATGAGGAGCATCAGCATCCGAAGAAGAACTGCAGCACAGAAGAGACATACAGGTGTCTAAGGGAGGCACCAGTGGAAGAAAACAAATGTCTCCCCAGTCCTCATGGAGGGTTAGGAGAGGACCTGGAAAGGAACAGGCCAGTTGGCCTCACCTCCATCCTGGCAAGCTGATGGAAGCAGCTCATCCCAGATCCTACTTCCAGGCACATGAAGGTCAAGAAGGCATTGGGCAGTAGCCAGCAGGGATACCCAAGGAGAAATCGTGCTTAGCCAACCCCACTGCTTTCTGCAAAGGGAAGCCTGGCTGGGTAAATGAAGGGGGGGAGTTGGGGAACAGTCGATGCGTTTCCCTCAACTTCAGCAAGACTTTCCACACAGACTCCCAGGCCATCCTCAGAAGCAGGGTGATGAAGTGTGGAATAGATAAAGAGTGATGTGGACTGAGAAGTGGCTGAATGGCAGAAACCAAAGTCCACTGGGAGGCCAGTCACTAGCAATATAGTCCAGGGGGCAACAAGGGGCCCAATCCTGTTCAACTTGGTCACCACAGACCTGGGTAGACAGCACCCTCAGCAGCACTGCCAACCACCAAGAACTGGAAGGAGAGGCTGATACACCAGACCCTCAATGGCCTGCAGAAACAGGGAGTTGAGGAACCCCATGAGGTTAAATAAAGGGAAGGACAGAGTCCTGCTGAGAAAGCTGAGCAAGGAATAGGTTCAGTTTAAAGAAAAGGCTTGGGGCATCGGGATTTTAGATGTGTACATAAATATTGGGAGATTGTAACAAGATGGGGCCCAAGTTGTCTTCAGTTGTCTGGGCAGTAGCCAGCAGGGATTCTCTTCAGTGGTGCCCAGGGAGGGCATGAGACAACAGCAGGCACAAACTGAAACAGAGGAAGCTCCATGCGAATGCTAATAAGAAAACAACTTTTTTAAAACTGTGAGGGGATGCCTGAGCCCTAAGACCAAGCTGCCTAGAGAGGTTGTGTAGCTTCCACCCTTAGAGATGGTCAACTGCATCTGGACACAGTGCTGGGCACCCTGGTATATAGGTGACCCTGTGAGCAAAGCAGTTGGGCTAGATGACCTCCAAAGGCCCCTCCCAACCTCAACTGCTCTGTGATTTCTGTGAAAGAAAGGGCATGCAAGGCACAGACCAGCTAGAGCTGCTCATGGTTGAAGTTTCACGAGAACTTGCTTACAATGATATCTTCCTGCTGCAGCTTAGCCCAAATCAGCACCTTTATGATCCCCCACCCCCCTTTCCTTATTTTGCATCTGAATCTCAGTCTAAAACCCAGAATGAGTGTGGCTTTCAGCTCCTTTTCTGTTTTCCAAGAATCCCTTCCTTCTTGTTTCTTGTCTGTAGCCTTGGGTTCAACTCTGCTGAAGCCTCCATGACATGACAAGTCTCTTTTTGTAGGTGGAGCCCACAGGAGAGGGCAATAGCAAAGAATGTGCAGCAGATAAGAGCTCCGGGATACAAGACACCCAAGCAGGACACGTCAAGAGCAGAATCAGTCTTGGGAAGACAGAATTGGGTGAAGGTGACAAGTGTCTCGAGCAAGATTGAGCAGGACACACAAACCCTTTCTCCTAAGCGCTTCAGGCCAACTGCAAGGCAGGATGCTGCATCAGACCTTGTCCTACTTGAGAAAAATTAAGGCATTATTGGTAATTGCACATAACTAGATGCAGGATAAGATGAAACCAAGTAGAAACATTTGCCTATGAGCAACCAAATGTAACTAATTCCGATGTGCCACAGCACAGTATAAAATAGATTTCTATTTTCCCTGTGAGAATGTGTTCCCATATTCAGAGTGCTGAGCACCCTAACCAACAGCAGCAGTCCCAACGGTAGGCAGGTTTGAAATTGATATTGTTTTTATATAACATTAATTTTCAGACTCAAATATTTTATAGAAGACCATAATGATTAAATGTAACTAAAGAAATTTAAAATTGAATTTACAAAGCTGTACACAAAGTACAAAGTCCGGTAAAATTGTTTGAAAGATCTTCAAGGCTGCTAAATTGATTTAATTACTACAGTGAAAACAACTGTCAGAAATGGCATTTAAAGTTATAGATGCTACAATAGCAATGTTTTGAAAAGGAAGTACATTCTGCCACCTTAGGTGATAGCAGAATTCCTCTAGGTGTAAGACAGTACTTCTACACAAGGTATTTAAGCAATACAGAGTATTGCAAGTATAGGAAGAAATCCAATATTCTAGATATGAGCTTCAGAAAATGTAGGAAAGTTAAAACTTAATTGAAAAACAGTATAAAAACCACTGTATGGAGTCTGAATTCGGGAACTAATATATTGTTTGATGTAAGCCTCAGATGTCTTCACTTTCTGAAGTAAACCACAAATATTCTGCCTTATTTCCCCTCCTCCTACCCCCAAGAAGTATTTGATCTAAAACATAAAGTGATAAATTCTATTATTATTCTGTTATTTCAGTCAGAGCTGCTTTTACATAGGGCCAAGAATTTACCCTGCAATTTTCAGCTTTCTGGTTTAACACCGTTTATTTGTATGTGAACATATAATTTCAGTAGTTTGAAAGTAACTTTCTGATCATTTTGAGTCTGTTAGGTTCCTTGCTGTTACACAGATTTATAGGACAAGTATTTCTGCACCATGCAAATAAAACATTTATTGAGAAGTAGTGGTATAACACTGTCAATGCCTTTACAATTTCAAGAATAGCAAAATATATTTAACACATAAGACACTTAAAACTATATCATGCTATTATTTGCATCAAATGATTTTGAACCGATTTGCACAAGTCTAAAAAAGACATTTTATTACATGAAATCAAACTAAGTTTCTGCTCACCCTTAGCTGCCAAAAACACTTTGAAAGTAATGAAGAGTTTGTTTTCTTCAATACTCTATTATAAAGGCCACTTTCTTGATTCAGCTATATTGCTCCTCCCTGCTGTTTCATACAGTCAATGACCAGCAGCTTCTCCTTTTCCACTGTAAAAAAATACTTAACTTTGCTACAAATAAAACAGCAAAAAATCCAGTTTTACCCCATTAATCTCTTATAGGCCCTGCAGATGCCTTCAGATCCCCATTCTGCTTTCCTGTTCCAAAAAAGAGCTTCCAAAAAAAAAAAATCCTCCACATTTTAATGTTTCTTAACATGTATGACAACAGTCAAGCAGTCTTCTCAAATCTTTGCTCCAAGTTGAGATTTAAAGACTCCTTAATAACCACACAAACACAGTGATCAGGTATTTTGCACAGTTTAGTCAGCAGCCCAGGCATCCTTCGCTTGTGACCACTTGGGCACTAATGCAGCCAAGTTCCGCCACTGATGCAACACTCAGGTGGAGCATTTGATAGCTTGCAACCTCCTTGTTTTAATTTTCACAGCACTTAAGACACAAGGAGAGCATTTATCC
>NW_010582272.1:102872-138216 GCF_000705375.1 Tinamus guttatus
AAGTTTATTATTATTATTATTCATATATTTGCATAAAAGAGTATAAAGACTTGGTTTTTTTTCCCCTGGTACACTGATTGAAAATTAAGAGCGATTTAATTGATTAGTGCCACAGAAAGTAGCAAATATTTAACTTTTGCTAAACTCCAGTCAATTCATTCTGGTGGTATGTCCTAGTATTTGTTATAACCACAAATACTGCAGGAGTTGCAAATGCCTGAAGTAAGATTTGATGTTAATTCTTTTTTTCATGCTTGCCTATCTTAAAACTATTCAGTCTTTATGCACTGGAATCATTTGAAAGAAATTAGGTTGCCTTTTCTCAGAATTCAGCATAATGTACAACAGCTTTTGCTGGCAAATATTCCCAGCATAAAATGCACAATAAAGAGGTTTGAAGGCTTCTAGTCAAAGCAAAATGTACTAGTGACCAATAGGAAAAGCTCTCATTTTCCTCCCTGTTCCATCCAGCCACAGATACAGTTTGTTTCTAGTTTATCCTGAAAAGCTCTTAAAGCCACAAAATGTACAAGCTTGCCACTAAAAAAATACATGGCAAAATAAATGGAAAACATTACTTTGCTTGGTGGTAGAGGAAAGCTAGAAGGAAGGTTTGTCCAAGGAGCATCCCAGATTAGCTGCCTCAGCTACTCTCCAGGGTGCCCTGGTTTGGGAGGCTGGTGCTTTTGGGGAGGATGGTGATTGCACAAAGGTCAGATTTGGTCCACCCATATTAGACAGAGAACCTACCAGCCTTTACTGAGATAATTGAAAGTCTTCTCTGACCAGTGGGTATCCCAAAAAGCACTTCAAAACACAGTGAACAGCAATGTGCTGAGCACCTCAAAATGCACCTGCACAATAGATGGGGAGGTTTCCACATTGGTCATGCTGGCAGAGAGTAAGGACTCTCACCTAAGATAAGCAGCACAGTCTGGGAGGGATCTCTAGCTCATGAAAGAGATGAAGTATTTTCACAGGCAGAGCAGCTGCTCGTTTGGATGTCTCACCTTTGCAAGATACAGTATGCGTGCATTTCCACTTTGATCTCTAGGAAAGCTTACTCATCACCTTTCCTCCTTTCAAGCTGACTCACGGAGCAGCAGCATTGGCCTCAGCTTGCTCAAGGCATTATTATTTTAATATGACCATAACAGGGATTAGCAAGCAAAAGATCAGGCTTGATTAACAAAACTGGCTTTCCGCTTGCTCGTATACCAAACTTTTACGTCAATTCCAGTATTAATTTAGTAAAACAAGGCCAATAGGATTGCCCATTTCTTGTTTTTTACTAGCAAATTTTAGCACAAAGTTGAAGCAAAACAGGTTTGCCACAGTCTACCTGGATGCAAGAAAGTGGCATGAATGATTATAGCAAACTTTAGTGTACTTAGTCATGGAAGTGCTGAGAGGCCCTGTGACACATAGGGGAAAAATCTGTAGTCTATCAAATTAAACACTAGGCCTCAACTTTTTTTTTTCTTTTGGGAAAAGTTCCTGCCACATTTCTAGTTCAAGCAGCCAAAAGCTTGGGCTTTTGAATTCTCCTCACCACTGGCACTGAGCAGGTCATCCTGCTCTGGGCTGTCAGCGGGAGCCTTTGATTACACCAAGGAAGGTGCCCTTGCCAGCTGGGTAGAGCAGATGACGGAACTCCTCCTCGGAGCGTATCAACAAAGTTCTGTGTTGAAGATCTGTATCCGGAGAGAGCTGTGCACTTAGCTGAACACATCAAGGTTCACTGAAGTTTGTTAGATGAAGAATGAAAATGAGACTGCTGGTTCTTAGGTAAATCAGGGCACTCTCAGAGCGTATCAGCAAAGTTCTTCTGTGTTAAAGATCTGTATCCGGAGAGAGCTGTGCGCTTAGCTGAACACATCAAAGTTCACTGAATTTTGTTAGATGAAGAATGAAAATGAGACTGCTGGTTCTTAGGTAAATCAGGGCACTGTTACACCTGAAACTTTAATGCATTCCTCCATTACTGTCACAATTATCTTTCAGAAGGTCCTTTTTGATGTTGTTTGTAATCCCTGGCAAGGAATTATGTCTAAATAAACTTCATGAAAACACTCAGGCATTTCTCTCGGCCTCATCAAATATGTCATGATGGTGAACACCAACATCAATTAGAGAAAAAGAACTGTCGGGATTTCTTATCCTACTAGAATATGAGTCTAAACTACAGCTAAAAATTTAACTAAACCCTGAAAAATATAATTCTCAGTTTGTATAGCTGTGAAAACTGCTTCTGCCTCTGTTTCAGGCTAAAAGAGTATGTATTCCTGAAAGCCTGTTTTTTTCAATTATATCAGCTGGTCTGATAAAAAGACTACTTCTCTCCAAACCTTGCACTACCCATGTCCTTAGACCATCATGGCTACAGAAAGGCTATCCTTAAAAAGGCAAATCAAAACAGGAACTTCTGTAGTTCTGGTTCAACAAGACAAGTATTTCCTGGCCACAACATGGTCGATGAACTTGACTACTTACTGCAAAGGTACTGCTACCAGAGATACCAGTTTTTGAAAGAAACTAACTGCTATTCATAATGGATTTCAAGCACTGATCTTGAGACACTCAATTCACAACGGAAAATGAACTGGAAGTGTTTGTGTTGATAGCACTGATACTGTCATCTAATCAAAAAAACACATTTCATTGCTAAACTGCTCTGCACTGAACTCCTTGGTCAGTGTACGCCTACATGCAGAGGCAGAAAGTTTAAGAGCAAGAAGTTTGTAGCAGGTGGTTGCAAAGTACTAGTCACACTCTTAATGGGATCAAACTGCCAGGAGCCAGCTTTGTAATAAGGAACCCTAACGAAAGGGCACTTCCTGAGCCAGAGGGGTGACATGAACAAGGGAGAGTGTTCTAGTTCCCAAAGGTATGAAAGGCTCCCTTCGAAGGCAATGGTGAAAGTTTTGAAGGTGGTTTATTACCATTTTAGTAAGAACAGCTCTTACTAAAAGCTCAACAAAAAAGCATTCAAGATCAGTGCAACACTTCAAAAAGTACAGTGAGCTTAAATATTAAGAGCTTATTTCACAGTAAGTTCTTAAGATAGGTCCCACACTCGGACACCTCACTATCCCAAATGCCTCTCGAGATGTGCTTTGTAGCCAAAGGTAAATAAACGCGAGCTATTTTGGTACCTAAGGAAAGAAACTCAAAAGCTAAGGCCCTGTAAGACTGTGCCTTCTGTGCCAAGGCGAAGTTTGAACACATTCACTGCTTTCAGCTGTGGCAGTAACACACAGGAAGGCAGCTTTTAACAAACTGCAGGCTGAATCTAAAAACAAACAAAACACCCAGCAAGTCCAATACCTTTAGAAACCTCTAACCAAAGAGAAAGAGTGCAAATGACAAGTCTGTTGTAATGGCACAACTTCCAAGTTGCTTTCAAATTCTTTAATTCTTGCTATCCAAGGCTGAGGGCAGCATTCCAGAGACACTGCTTCTTCTCCAAATCAGATGAAGAAAAAAATAAAGTCTAGTTATCCAGTTTATGAAAGATTAAAATCAGAAAGCAAAGTGGCAACCTGCAGAAATGAAACAACCGATTCAGACAATATTGAAAAGAAGCAAGTTTTAGTTTAAAAATGAAAGGAGTTTTTATTCGGAAAAATGGATCCAAACCGGGAGCAATAATTAAATGGAGCTATAGGTAATAAGTTCTATATGCAGGAGCAAAACCCTCTCTCATTAGCTCCTGAGCTTGAGTAATTTCTGTTCTGCTGTTTTGTTGAGCGTCTCTGTCAAGCAGCGAGGTTTAAAGTCGAATGGTAGATTATGCCAAGGTACCGCCTGGCCTAGGCTAACTGCCACGCAAGCTTAATCATTTACTCGAGAAGTTCCAAGACAGCTCATCAGAAGCATTTACAAATCCAAGCACATTCCAGCCTAGCACAAGGAACACATGCCCTATTGCAATCACCCTCTCAAATGCATACAGGTAGGGTGCACAGGTCATAAACTCTTTCCAGAAGAAAGCAAACATCCAAAAGTTTCTCTATGAAAGCTACACTGCAACAGAGCACTGCTTTTACTGCTCACCCTTATGTTTTGTGTTACTTCAAGCATTTTGTGCATTGGAAGAATAATAAAAAATCTTCACTGTCGCATGACACTGCACACAACCAGGTTTATGGACCTCACATCAGTTCCATATAATTCGTAATTGTCACTATCACAGGGTACTGGTAAGGATATCACTCTTAAACAGTTTAAGAGTCAGTAACAAGGTGTCTTAAGTGTCAGAGTAAAACCCCCGTTCAGCTTGATTCATCTCAGTTATTTCCACCAAGAGAAGTGTTTATCTTGGAGAGGTTTGCAAACTGGTTTATTCCCTGATCACGTTATTTGGGCTTCTACTAAATCACCAAGTACAGCACTTATGCTGTATGCGGAAGGTCAGCAAAGGGTGTTACTATATCAATCCTTCCTGTTCATCGGTTAGCGTTACTGTAGAACATTTATCATGTTATTTATACCACAGTATTCACTTGCATTATTAAGTTCAAAGTATTTTAGTGTACCCATAAGAGCCCCATCTCTGCAGAATGCCAGCCAGTTCCTGTCACCTCCTCTAACTGCTTGTGCAGTTACATGGAGATTTAGACGTAGCTATTGTGGCTTTATGGTTCTCCATATAATACCCTATAATACTCGCCAGCATAACTTCCTATACCTGCTGATATCTCTAACTAAACCCATTTCTTACTGTTTTTGTACATAAATGCACCAGTAGTGATATTTTAAGTCCTGGCCAACTGCAAAGCTTCTGTGGTCTTCTCCCTTTTTCTATCCAGATTTTCCTCAAGTAGCACTTTTACTTTCAATACATGTAAAGCCTTTACTACTTTTCTAAAAGAGTGACAAAAGTCTTTACATCCACAGTAACAAGTCAGGCATCTTTATATTTTAAAGAAGCAGAATTGGTAGCCACAAAGGCTCTAAAGTGCCCCATTCTGCCTCAAGAGCCTCCTAGTACAAAGCAGAGGAAGAGCAAAACTAGTATTTTCCTGCATAATTCAGTAATTTACACTCCAAGATTCAGTAATCCACTTTTTTTTGCTCAGCTATCAAAATTCTAGCAGAATAAAATACAAGATTTTCAAGTATGGTGACCAATTACACAGAGAGTCCAATTTTGCTATTACAGAGTTCTTGCTTTGAACATCCTTATAGTTGCTTCAATGATAAAAACCACTAACTATGATGCTCACGACTCCTTTTTTGCTGTAGCCAAACCTTGTCTTACTCACTAAGCAGAGCAAAGATGGTCTCTTAAGACCTTTAGTAAATCAAACTATTCCATTGGATTATAATCACATCTTCAATTTCCATGACTACTTTAACCATTTTTAGCAAATTATTAGCTAAATATGAGATAACCATTGATGACAATTGTGCTCTTTGAACAACATGCCTAGCTGTTCCACCCTGTTTGCCATCTCTCATACGAATATACTTTATCAACCCAGAAAGCTAAATTAAAGTGGCCTAAAAATTATTCAATCTTTATTCCTCATGATCATTTTAGCATAGCATAGTTTTCTTAATGTGTACCCACAGTGAAAATAATTAATCAAGCAAGGAAAGACTGCATGACAAGGATTGTCATATCAAAGTTCAACTTTCTTATCCAAGGATAAATAACTTCAGTAGGCTAATATAAGGGTAAGCAACAAACTGCAATCATCATCTCTTAGAAGGCATACATAGAAAAAGGCAAGGAAGTTGAATAAGATGCAATGTTTTATATATAAAAATGTCATCAACAGCACAAACATGAGAAACATTAAACCTATCTGTAATGAGCATCAAATTCTTTTAAACTATGCTTTGTAAGCACCCCAGCTTCAGCTAATTGTTAATTCTTTACTACTATTGTTACTATTGTATATCCTTTACTACTATTGTATACTGTTGTTAATCCTTTTTGTTTGATTCTTTAATATTAAAAACTTGAGTTCATATTTTTTCAAGCACAGTGTTACTGGGTTTACAGAATGCCCATTCCAAAATTCATCTCATTTTTATGCTTCCTGACCTGGTTATGTGAAGGAAGATAACAGCTTGGTAGAGCACAGTCAGCCAGCACAGTCATGTTCTCCTGGCAAGAACACTATGGCCAACGGATAACAAAAAAATTCCAATTAGCCCAGGAGTTTTCTTCCCTAACAGCCTCTTTATTTTTCTTTGACACATTCCTACCAAGGAGGCCTGCACACAAAGCTGTCTCAGCATAAAATCCAAAAACAACAGAACAATTTAGACTGGAGGTAACCTGGGGAAACTATCTAGTCCAGCCTCCTGCTCAAGGCAGGTCCAGTTAGAACAGGTTGCTCAGGCCCGTGCATAGTTGACTGATACCTCCAAGGACAGAGATCCCCAAACCTTCACAGTCTTACTTCAGAGTCCCCTTGCAGCAAAAGCATTAGAGAGGCTTATAATCCCATAAACTTAACACCAAAACATGCCCTTTAATTAGGGGAAAAAAAAAAAATCATCACAAGTCTCCCAGTAAAATGGTAGCTTCTGTTTAAAAAAGACCTAACCAATGCCAGTTAGACTCTTAGATATTTTATGAAAAATAATGGGAGATCTGTGAAACCACCCTACACCTGCCCATGCAGGTTGAAGGAGGCCCATAAAAGTTTTCATTTAAAAGGAAATATAATACAGTCAGGTCATCAAAGCTAAGTCAGCTAATAACAACTGCTCCAATAATGAATCATTCAAACACTTTCCTCCTAACCATTTTCACATGGTCCCCGGCCATGGTAGGGATTTGCATCACTGAATATGGTGCAATCAGCAGCACACTTCGTTATCTCCAGTCACATCAGCATTGACACAAGCTTTTATATTTTTTGCAGTATCGATTTCTCTGTAATATGCTTTCTGCTTTACCAAGTTCATTCTTTTAAAGGCATAATCAAACTACTTTATCTAGACATTTGAAAAACATCAGACTCGCACACTACCTTATATTCCTAACTCAGGTACATTAATAGCAGCTTTTAACCAGTTTAAGATTCTCCATGCAGTTTATCCCATGGGTAACTCAAAGTTTCTCTCCCCTGGCCCCATCCACTTTCAGCAGTAAGAAGTGACAAAGGTTCAATTCGGAATTGCATACCCTACCAAAATAAATGGTCCTTGAGCTTGTGCCACCTAAAAAGCCTCGAAAGAACTGGGCCAAACATAAAAGGTCATATCTACCCTGAAGGCAATTTCTGCAGATCAGAATAATCACATGCTTCTTATACCGCTGCTGTCTCCACAGTTCACTGTGCATAAAAATCTTTTTTTAATACAGAGATCAAAATATAAAAATATTGTTAAAATGCAAAACCAACAAAAGCATTCAAGTTACCTCCCAGAAGCTATCGCTAGAAACTTCTACTCCAACGGAATCATCGTATGACCCAGACATTTCTATGTATGAAGAGCTTGTAAATATTCAGTGTTTAAACACCAGTTCTTCAGAATCTGTAAAAAAGATTTAAAAAAGCCTATGAGCATTTGTAATCAAAAACAGTTATGAGAAATGCAATAAGACAATTTTGTTAAATTCTTGGATGTCTAGGGATGGCAAATAAAAAACAGTAATAACCACCCTGGGCCTTCAGTAAGCATTTTAAGCAGAACTCTATTCTCCAGTGCAAAGCTCTCAGCCCTTAGACAGCATTTATCTTGCCCAGAAATTGTTTAATACATTTTTCTCTGTCAAATTTCACTGCACTCTTGAATTCATTTTCCTAGAGAATTTACTATTAGAAGCAAAGGAAGAGATTCAGCAATGTGACTCCTAAGTCCTAGCTGTAGGGTTCTTTCCCACTTCAAAGCATTCTCTAAGAGGCAATCAGCTGACCTTCACTACTGATAAAACCACCTCCACTGCTTGCAATTACTTTTTTTGCTAGATAGCACATATGAAGTGAAATGACATGAGATCCACTGGAAATATACAAGGCCAGGAACAGCTGTGGATTAAAAAGAACAAACTCGGAGGAAAAACAGTGAGATTTCTATAGGAATTTTAAATTCAGTGATCTAGTTGAACATTGGAAGAATGCAATATCCACAAAAAGCAGATAGCGCTTTCTCTCTCAGCAACAATGTAAAGCTGAAGTTGCATGTGTATATGGCAGGGCACACAAAAACAGCCTCTGCCCCAGAAGATTTAATATGCAGTTAAGATATCCCAGCTCAGCACCAGTTATCTCGCCCAGTCACCTGTGACTAGATCTCTTACTGGGGCAGTCAAATGACATGTTAAGTATTTGTCTGTCAACTCACCTCTGCTGATTCCAAAGGTACCAAGGCAGATGTGATTGCTTCTGTGACAGAAAGCTTTTGTCAACTCACCTCTGCTGATTTTAGCAAAACAAAGAATATACTCTAAATGGTGGTATGAAGCACCTATTCCAAAGGTACCAAGGCAAATGTGATTGCTTCTGTGACAGAAAGCTTCTTTTCAGGTGACATCTACTTTCTCTCCAAGCTTACACTCTCACACCTGGGTTAACTGCATTTGTGACATGCTTATCATGTCATCTGGGCGTTTTTCTTTTAAAAACTAAAAAAGTTAAAAACTCCAAATACTAATCTTTAATAAATATAATCCTTTAAGCTGATAGGGTGTTCTCACATAGACAAAGGATCTATCCTCATGTAAAGAGCCTGTTTGTTAATAACACTCCAAAAATTCCAAGGTCGCTCTACACTAACATTTAGTGATAAGCATCAAAAACAGCATTGAGGGCAAAATCCGTGAAACCACAAAAGCCTCCCCCTTCCCCCAACACACACATGCAAAAGCCCTGCCCATCCTCCACAGGTAGCAGATCAAGTTCTCCTGTTTAGATTGCCAACAACTACTACCTGAGCTAAACAAAATTTACAAACAGGGGATCCTTGAGCTTGAACTTCACAAGAGGCTTAATCTAGCTGTATCATACTGACACAGGGACAGTGCTATGAGCTAAGACCAGCACTCATTGCTGCCTACATCCCAAATACCCAGAAAGGAGGAATCTGCATGTTCTGGGTGTACCTGGACAAAAACGCAGGAGCTAGCAGTGCAGGAAACTCACTCGGAGCTCTCCTCTCCTGGGGCATATATCTTAATCAGTGCACTACAAGGTGAAGCTCCATCCCTCTTTCACCCTAAGAATTTTGCTTCTCTTAAGGCAGTAATGGAACTTCAAAGGGAGTGGAGAATGCAGACAAACCTCATCTTGTGCTAACAACCCAGTGCTTAATGCTGCTGAAAAACCCTTGGTCAATGAGGAAATTTAACATTAACCCTCTATTTCTTGGACAACCTGCAAGTAGCTCTTCTGTGAGGGTAGCGGTATACCACTAGCTTTTTACAAAAATCAGCTACTGGAAAGAAATAGTTGTTTCAATAGTTGTGTCATCCAGAAAAAATGAGATGTTTCTCCTAAAAAAATTTTCAACCATTTCATTTCCACAATCCAATTCAGACAGCCCCGATGCCAAGTGCAAAAGACTACAACAGGGATATTAGATTTTAATCTTGAAAAGATGGCCAATAATATAGGAAGGGGTCTGCAACACAGCAAGAGTTAAGAATCAGCACTTGAGTCAAGGCGAGGGGCAGCAGCTTCTACACATATGTATGGATGCAAAAAGCACAACTATTTTCTCCAAAAGTAATCACTTGGTCACAAACTGAATATGTAAGACAACACACAGTAGTTTGACACATCAGTAAGAACCTCCAACTTACCACTGATTAAAGAAAAGAAAGAAAATAAGAACGTTTTCTGCCTGTCTGAGGGAAAAGATAGGTTAAAACACAATTTCATTGTCAGCTTCTAAGTAGCCTTCGTACATGGCAATATACTCTTTTCTAAATAAATGCTGTCCCTTGCAATTCTTAAAGTATATCAAGGAAAAGAAAGATCACATTTGAGTTGGTAATGTTTTCTGATAAGCCTTAGAAAATTCTAAGCAGCACAAGAAGGACTTAGAGGACAAACACAAAATAATAATTTGACATTAAACAGCACTTTCTAAGAGTCTGTTTGCTTTAAAGTTTCCACAAAAATAAAAAGCTATGCCTTGTGGTAGTTTTAACCATAATTTTCAATATTATTTTGTATGATCAAAGGGGGACCCAGAGCTCAAAGACAACTTCTTAAATCAACAAACATCCCTAGCTAGAATCTGGAACCATTTGTATCCTCTTGCCTTTTTGCCCGTTAAGGCAATATTAGCACTTACATTACTTTAAAACCAGCTTAATATTTGAGGCAAATACATAATGCAGGAATGATGTGCAAGACAATTGAAGAAATAAGATTCCTAACGTTCTCAGAAAGGGTTACAGTTGTTTGCCAACAGTATCTACAGCAAAGACTTTTAAATCAAAACATTTATTGCCCTTTGCAATTGCTTATATAGACAGCTAGAGAGAAGTCTCCTGAAAAAGTCCTTATGACAAAAGCCTAAAGCTAAAGAAAAGTTCCCATTCAACAAACCACTCCCCCTGCAAGAATTACTTCTTAAAAATAGTACATTAGCTTACCTTTAATAAAATAAGGTATCTTAACATTAAATGTTTAAACTGAGAAGCCACACAGGAAAAATGGGAGAAGCTGAATCCGAGGAGGAAGGTTTTCTTAAATAAGGGAAAACAGTTGGGTTTTAAATTTTTATTTCTCCTAAACTAGAACTAGTTCTGATTTAAATGGCTCCTCCTAAACTAAAGCACAGGGCTATCCTTTTTTTTTCCATAAAAGCATAAAAACGATCAACACTGAGGAAATTCTGATGAATTTTAAAGACTTCTGCCTGCTAAACACCGCTCTGTGAGAAAGTATGAACAAGCGTATTTAGGGAAATATTATGAAGTCATAGCAACAACTGGCACAGAAAAACAGGAGTTGTACAACACTGCTTAAAAATAAACTGAACACTGAAATACCAACATTAAGCTGTGTGAGTCATACTACCCCCATGAAACAGAATTATTACAGCAGACAGTCCCTTTAGCACATTTTTTGAAAGGGTTTGGTTCTTCCATCAATCACATGAATTTGCAAAGGCTTTGCAAAGAAAATTGGTTATATTCTGATTCTCAGGGTATTACATTTAGCTATCATAACTAAACCTATATACAACTGAGGCTGACAGTATAAAAACCAGAAAATTTAGAACAGTAAGAGAGAAGAGGTGACTTCTTTGACTAGATATGTAAGCCACCAAGCATAAACAAGGACAGAGAAGAGCTTGCTAGTTTAAACCACTTGTCTTTTGCAATAAAAATGACCAGGCCACACAAGCTATAAGAACTTATGCAGGTTAAACTCCCAATTCCAAATGAAAAAGATAACTATGCACCAATAGTGCATACTCTTAACATGCTGCAAGCAATCAAAGCTCCGATTTCTTAGCTTTGTTATTCTTCAGTAATATTTGTACATTAAGACACAATGATCTTTGACATAAGAGAACTAACTGAGGGGCAAGGGAGGGTTTATTTTTAAAACAAATTTTTAGGGAGCATTCAAGTAACAACATATCCTATGACCTTTGCTTTCTTCTCTACTGCTAATGCACTCTAATGTGACCTAATATAAGCACCTTGAAGACTTAGCACATGAGAATTTCAGAAAATATTATCAGTTAATGAGCAAACAGACCTTAAAATACTGCACACAAACTTCTGGATAGAGTATGCTGCCTCTGCTCTCTGGAAGTTGTTTCTGATGCTGTTATCTTGAAAGCAAATTACAAAATTCAGAAATGCCTTGCCTCACTTATGCTGAAATAGTACTTTTTTTAAACTCCCTCCCCCCTTTTTTTCCTCCTCAAGTGTCAGGTGGTAGAGATTAACATAGCACAAGACTTGCAAAAGTCTAAGCAATGAATGAAGACCTTCAAGATGTTAAGGACATCTAAAACTTCAAAACAGAAATAGAAGAAGTCATGTAGAAAAAGAAATCCTTCATTTTATTCCTGCCTCATAGTAAACAGCTGAATTTTTTTGAAGAACTCTTACTATTAACTACGCAGGCCTGTTTGTTGAAAGATTTTGATGCCTGAATCCCTCTGGGAAAGGTCTGTTTTGGTAAGATATTCTACCATCATTGAAAAAATCATCATTAAAAAGAAAATTCTGATAGTCTCACTGCTGTTTACTTAATTCTACCAAGAGAAAGATCAGATTTTAAGAGTTTCCTATTTCAACCTGAAAAATGCCTACAAGCCTAATTCAGACGTTTAACACTGAAAGGTGAAACTGCAACCTTGTCCTGAAGACCTGACCTTACCTTTCCTAAAAATGTACAAGATTGATGAGAAGAGACATGATTTTTCTTGCCTTGCAGAAATTCTAACAGTTTCTACAACAGAAAGAGCTGTCAGAAGCTTTTCTCAGTGCCAACACAACACAGTACTTCTCTCTAATTATTTTCTCAGGTACAGTAGGCTACATTGAAGCAAGGCCATTCCTGGTCTGTGGCTCTAGGCGACAAGATTGCCCATAGCAGGGAAGACTTCAGAAGGACAGACTTGTTCAGGCTAGAATCATTCTGGCTTCAGGAGACCTGAAATCCAAACCCATCAGACAAGCCACAGGGTCAGACCAGGTTCCACTCAGGACTTAAAAACCTCCAAGAATAAAGACCGTACAACCTCTGGAAGCCTGTTCGAGTGCTTGATTATCCTTATTGTGAAAGGCCAAGGAAAGCAGAATTAACCCGTACTAATAAAAAAACAAATTGCCCTTTTGCCATTAGTATTATCCTTGTGTTTTCTTTGAGGACTTTGAAGCAACACTCAAATACATTTAAGAGAAGAGGGCATCTGTTCACATTACTTTTAAAACTTCTTTCTGGAAGAACAGGACTTGTCACTGTGCATCAGACACAACAGGATTCTCATGCCGTGAAACTTGGAATCAAGTACTTCGAAGAAGGATGCCGCTCAACTTGCCCTAGCTATTCATAAATTTCTGACTACAGTATTTTACTGTATTGCTCACTGAAGGCTAATGTTTTGTTCCATATGGAATAGCAAGAAAAATACAGCTTCATTCTACTGAAACAATCATGTCCCATGCTTTAAGTGCAAACCATTATGTAACTACCAGGAATTTACTTCACAAATGACATTTTGAACAGCCTGGTTAAATAAAGCAATAAAGTAATTGCTTCCTTTTCCATCCTATCCAAGTAACTTGCTCTAATAGAGATCCCTAATCCTTTCAGGTGGAAATTTGCTGCAATTTGCAAGAAAGAAAAACATATCAGAATATCTGACCTCAATTTAGAAATGCTGATGAACTGTGTATCAAAACCTGTCAGAATCACCACTGTCCACACCGATACATCCATAAATAAATGAATGGTGCAAGGAAGTATAACAGTAAAAGAAGTCTCTCTGGTTTATATATTCATTCAACTGACACCAAGGATTTCTAGCCTTTGGATTCAGGGAACAAATCCCACAAACCAAAATTTGTTATTACTATTCAGTACTGTGAGCACTTTTAATTGCAATCAACAAATCAACAACATTGGCCTAATTCTTAGCCTGCAATCTATGAAATAGAACAGCATTCTCTTTCACAGAGATTTAAGATAAGAAGGTCCACTAGTCTTCTTTAAGTACACAGATACTACAGCAACAAATACCAAAGAAAAGTCTGAGGAAATCACTCTGCTTCCTATGGAATTTAGGCTGCATACTAAAGCTAACAGAGCTAACAGAGCCACACTACAAATGACTTCTGGAAAGATGCTGACAGCAATTCATTTGGTGAACACGATATCCTGAGCCCTGGGGGGAGGAAGGAATCCAAGAAATGCACGCGATTGCAAACTGCAAATGCGATCCCTACTAGGCGTGCTCCTCAGAGACTGCGAGCAATAGTCCCTCTTTTCTAGTTCAAATACCTGAATATTTTGCCACCTAGGCATTCTCCAGGGTTCAGATAACAAAGTTACACTCAATAATATAGAACATGCTTGTTCACACTAGTCATTCGGAAGTTCAAGCATGAGTAACAAGAGGCTTCTTTCATTTCTGCATTGGGGTGCCCATGTGGGATGAGGCCAGGAATTGCCCCTTGCAGGTTCCCGCCAGCTCCAATGCCAGTGTCAGCACCCTCAAGAAAGTCCTGGCTCTGGCAAGTGCCAGCTCCAATGCCAGTGTCAGCAGCCACCTGCCCTCAAGAAAGTCCTGGCTCTGGCAAGGGGGAAGGAGAAGGTGGAATCAGAGCAGTGGGGCTGGGGTATTCACAGAAAATGTGCTGCCTGAGCATAAGGAGAACCTGGGCAGGGGAGGAAGAAGAGCGCCTGACTGTGTACTGGGGCTTCTCCCACTACTGGGGCAGTGATCAGAAGCTGCTGTTAACTACCAGTTAAATTAAGCAAAAATTCCAGGTTGGGACTGTTTTGCTCATGACAACTTTCTCACTGCTGTGTTAAAATCACTTACAGCCATAGTTAATTAAGTG
Source organism: Tinamus guttatus (assembly GCF_000705375.1). Next base: position 117,376 of record NW_010582272.1, read on the forward strand.
TGAAACAAGCAACACACAATAAAAGAAAGACAATAGCATTTGTTTTATTACTTTAGCATAAAAGGAAAGACAAGGGATGGACATTTAAACCATATATTTATAGCACACATCAGAAGTTAAGATCATTAAAGCATGTGCATTTTACTTGATACTTACCAAAACTTAAAAAGGCTTCCATCTATACTGAGAACACCATATCTCAGACTAAACTCTCCAGGCATATCAACACCATGCGACCAAAATTTTACAACATAAATATTTCACAATGTATAATTTAGTGAGGCACAAGCCATTTCAATAACTAAAGCACCGTGTTATGTGCTTTAATATGTTATTACATAAATGAATCCAAGTATTACTGATTAAGCTTAGGCATTTGAATAATACACAGCACGGAAATGTATCTCAATGCTAGACATGATGATCCAAACATTGCTTGAACACTGACTCTTAGCCTCAATGCTAGATAAGCATTTCACACAGATCGAATGCTTCATCTCACCCCAGCACCTTGCGCATCAGATTGGCCCAAGTTACAAACCCTGCTTCCGTCTAGTTTCATATTCCAAGGTGTACGGGTGAACCCAGGAAGCCTCGGAAGAAATTAACTTGTGTAATCAGTGCCTTCACTGTAGGCATGAGCGATTGCCAAAGGGACAGAGCTGTCCGAGAACCAGCTCATCAACTTGCATCATTCCTTCCCTTAATTTGTAATCAGGCATACTGGCTTCAAGATTCATGACTCACCTGTCCTCGCTGGCTCCTATACATGGACAACATGACCAAAGCACAAGTTTTTTAAATAGCAAAATGACTGACTTCTGGAACATTGCTTTTCCTCCCTGCCATCTTCTGCATGACGGACTGCTCAGTGCAGGTGTATTGTTTTAAAAATACATTTAAACTTTATAGTTATTCGTTGCCTTCAGAGGTTCTGCTTCTACTACAAGACACCTAGGTACTTATGAAGTCCCTCATGAGGGCACAGAGATACTTTGACCAGAGGTAAAATTAGTGAATGCTTGAGAAGGCACTACGTTAAACACTGGGATGCTCATTTTATTACCCACTCTGCGCCATTCTTTCACAGCCTCCTTTTAAATTCTCCAAGTAGGCTAAAAATTAAGTTCTAAAATAAGTCTCTCAAGACTATTTCATGACGAATAAGATGCAAGATTCTTTTAAAATACTTTGCATATAGACTATCTGATCCTCGTCCTTAACTAATACTTAATTTTGAAATCAACTTTGGACGTACACTACTCTGATGAATGCAGATGGTTGGAGTGAGAGTTTCCAACTACCTGCAGAATCTTCACTTGACACAAACAGAAGTACAAATAAAGTACAACTGAAGAGCAACCTTCAGCAACAATAGGTGCGTTTTCTCAAGATCTTGCCATAACACATGAAAACAAAACAACTTCCCAATTTTGTTGAGATGGGCAAAAGATGGGAGAAAATGAGAGTAATCTGAAAGTGTTTTGGTCACAAAACATTTGTGTTCTAGATTCTAAGCACTTCAACACCTGATTATATCTTAAAAGATATTTCACATTTTAAAGACACTCTTCCTAAATTTGAGACCCAGGAAAGAGAAAAGATTGAAGTACTAAAACCCACAATACCTGGGTAGTACGCTATTTAAAATAATAGCATGTGGTAGTCCTTTTAAAATGGAAAGCTTTAAAAATTCTTAGTTTAAAATCTCATGCCTTTCGGATCAGGGAAAAAAAAAAGGCTGGGCAATTAAGCAGTTTAAATACCACATTCATTACTGCAGAGGAAAAGGTGCATCAGAATTGGCCTTTCATAAGTTTTGCTAGAGAATCACTGGGAGAATGAGGACAGTTCTGAAATTTAAATAACTTAGAAGATTAAATCCTAATTTAAAAAAAAAAAGCTTGCTTCCTTTTTTTTTTTTTTAAGCTTTAGCAATTAGCTCATTCAAGTGCAAAAGAAAAAAAAGTTGAATGAGAATTCTTCTTCCTTTTTTACCATTTACTATTGCTCTGATAACATATACTAATTAACATGACCCGCCAGAATCTCCTAAAATGAGAACACCCTTAATATCTTAACAATCCTCCTCTCCCTCAAATAAAATACAGATGACTATGCCTTGAGGCTTGTTTCAAAGACAAGGACATGAGATTATTTTGCTCCGATTTTCAGATTACTTTTGGCAAGCATCTGGTTAGTGAGAAATCTTTCAAGTGACCAGGCATTACTAGAAAAAAATGCTTTTACGTTTACTTATTAATATGTAAAATTCCTCAGTAATTCAAAAAGTGACCATGCATGTAGCTATATTAAAAACTTAATTCAATTTTAATACATCCATATTACTGCAATACAGAAGCTTGATGGTATAACAATGTGCAAATTTCACCCCCAAAAAACTATGTTAGAAGCAGTTTGCAACTGAATGATTGACAGTTTCAGTTAATGGATGTAGGAGTCAGGTTATATATAGCTGTAAAGAAAACTTATTGTAGGAAAGTCTCAGTGGAACTATTAAAATCTGTATGCTTATTAGTTTAATCCTCATGTGTAAGAAAACACATGTTTAAGTAGAATTTGATAGTCCAAAAGAGTACAAAACGATAATAGCGAGGAAACTAAAGAACAAAGGAATAGTAATGGTGCATTCTGCAGTGGAAGAAAACACGAAACAGCATTTACAGCTGCACTGACAAAGTAGCTGCAGAGAAAAATGACATCTACGCAACCCTTCTGAAATGGGATACAATTAAGCAGCAGAACAGAATATCAGAAGCACTGCCTTTGACAAAGCTTTCGAAAGTTAAGAAGTGTCAAAATCTGCCTACACAAGAACCACAAAACATGAACTTGTTTCAAAAAACCTACATATAAATATAGTGCAAATAATACAGTAATCATTACTAGAAAGAGATGTAGACAGCAGTCTGTCTCTAGGCCGAGAATCATATTTGTCAATAATCAAACAAAACCTGTGCTGCTTGACAAGCATTACAAGCTTTACCAAAATATCATATTTATTTTGCCAAAAATACTTTCATATTAGTTGTTAAGCAGTACAGCAAATTTCTGGTAGGGAAGGGGGAAGAAAAACACCACCACCACCACTAATATTAGAGTTGTTTGGCAAGTCATTTGATATGTTGCCTGCCAAGAATTTACCTTAAGAAACGTGCCTTAAGTTTCCTTGCGCGGAGTTCAGCAGCATAGCTCTGCACTGGCTGCGGTACCTGCCCAGCTCTGTGTGACCTCCACTTCCCCAAGCGGAATTCTCTCCACACGCATTTCATCATTTCCTGTTGGCCAAAAATCCTTGGAGCTCAAGCTAAGGTCATTTCCTCACACTGCAGCAGTCAAAGGCATCTCAGGGCTTTCCCCACCTCGCACGCACACACACTTCTCATGTTTATATACTGCAGCAAAGTTCAATATTTAGATTTATTATAATCTTTAGAAAAGACCACTAGTAACTCGCCTTAAAAGAAGGTATTTTTAACCACATAGATGGCCTAGGTATAGAAGTTTTAAAAATGCATTAGTGCACATTTTGCAAATGCATCACTTGCTTAGGAAGCAGCTGTGCTGTTTCTGTGTTTCATATTCAGAAGCTGCATTATTTCACTTCAGGAAATATAGGGTTGCAATATTAATTAAATACTGACACAAACTGAATGAAAAAAGGTCTAAACCTTGGAAGTGAAATAACTGAGTCTTCCTGACTCTGAATGTTACAAAGGCGGGAGCTGCAGCTCTTCACTTTGAGATAAAACCAATTTGATGTTTGTTTCTAGGAGACCAGAACAGACCAAAACCAGATCCAGTGAGGATTGAGCCTAGGCACTCTACAGCTGTAATGCTAATTCCTGCCACATTGCTGCAATGCAAATAAATCAGGCACACTGGCGGGCAGATGAAAAATTATGTTTTCCTGACCATGGAGCAAGTATTAAAAGGCACAAAAGTAGGCCTTCCTCTGTTGTGTCTCAGGACATTACTGAAGAGGATAAAAGCTGGGGGAAGACAGACAGAAGGCTTAGCTAAATAACTGAGCTTCTCAGACCATAATGCCTATATATTATACTTAAAATATTAGAGAGGCATGCTTTTGGAGAATTCTTTGGGACCTAGAAGAGTATTCTCTAGCTTACTAGGATAGCTACTCAAAAGATAAAGTACAGTGAAAGAAATATCCTAAAACATCCGAGACATTTTGCTGGTATTCTTTAAGCTGCTCTTCAAACAAAAAATGCACGAAACTGCACACCAGAATCCTTGTTAATGCTTAACAAGGATTGTTGGCATGTTAAGGAATGTTAAGGAAATAAACCTCCCATTACTACTTAGTGTGAGTTCAGAGCTGAAAAACAGCCCAAAACAGGAGCTTTGGTTATTACCAATTGTTTCTGCAACTATTATCCTCTCAGTCCTAACTCTGCACACAAAAAGCAGGTCAAAACATCATGTAACATTCCTCAATTCTCAAATGACATTTAGGCTAGTTTAGTATTTCCCCCCCAATTTATCAACATAAAAATTGCTAATGAAGAGGCCCTTGCAGCTGGCAAGCACACATGCTCAGCTGAGATCACTGTCAAATAAGCTTTTTAAAATAAATCTCTTCAGCAGTGTCATATGATTTCTGTAATTGATACAGAATTATATTTACCTCTGTGGAATGCAGTTCATAAATGCAGACATAAAACAAAACAGGCACATATAGCTTCTGCTATCCCTTTTTCTGTAATAATGGATTATTCTGTTTTAGAAACAACAGAAGATCTGTTCATGCATTTTAAAATCAACAGCATACTGTCACAGTAAGAACAAATCCACAACAGGATTTCGTATTTCAGATTAAATAAAATAAATTCAGATTTTAAAGCAAACTGAACCAGACTTGTGAAGAATTGTTGCAGGACATTTCAGCTATTCATTTATTTGTGTCAGGATGGAGGAAGAAGGTTGCATGTTACAGTCTCTGGAAAGAAAATGTCTTAAGTTCTGCTTAAACGGATTTCCAGCTCAGTAAATCTGAGGTAAACTTCAGCCAGGTCTTCTACGATTCTAGTCCATCTCATTTTCTGGTCCTCAAATAGTCACTATGGCAATAGGAACAAAGGAGGACTTTTTACTTTTCCTTAGCATTCCAAGTAACGCGTGCCAGAGGTGAGCATTGATTTTATAGAATTAAACATCCCTTACAAAGTACTTCTTTTTGTAAATAAGCATAAAAGATAAACTGGGTCCTTCATGTAAGTAATAAAAAAGCCCTTCAGTGTACTAAACTCACTGGTGTAAGCTACCCGAAAGTATCACCCTTTTAAGTCCCAAGGTCACAGATCTTGTTTTATAAACTTACATACAACTCGACAATCTAAACTGGAAGCAAGTTTAATTTTTTTTTTTTAAATCACATACAATACACCTAACAGTTTAGCTTTAAGACAACTGAAAATGTGAACTTTTCGGTGTATGACACAAGGTGCTGCTTTAAAACAGACACAAAATCAAGGTTAGGAAAAAAAAAAAAAAAAAAGCTGCAAGTTTCCCTTCCTAAAGGTCTCTCTAATTTTATTAAGAAAACCCAAGTAGACAGACTTCCTTAAAACTTTCAGAAACCTGGATGTGCATTATTTGCCCTTTTACAGTTCTCACACAAATTGCAAAAGTGTGGCCCCAAATGGAAGAATAGACAAATATAGATTTAATTTTATTAATTAGTCACCAGAAAGATTAACCTTTTTTTCTCCTATCCTTCCCTCCTTTTCCCAGAAAATGAAGTTTTTTATACTGTTTGCAAGTAATGATTGACTAGTACAAGTAGGCCAGCCCTCTAGTACACAACCTAATTTAGACTGAGGTTCAAGGAAATTAGAACAAGTCCCATTAGCTCCCAGTTCCTGTATTGTGCTTTTTCATTTAATGAGACTGTACCATCATTGACCAGGGAGAACTTAAAACAGCAGCCTTTAACCAGCATCTTCCCAACAATTTCTATATGAAGATAGGAGCTAAATAACACAAAATTCAATTGAACACTCTCTCAAGAAAATAGCACAGAGTCTCAGAGAGACCTACCCAAGTAGCACTTATATCCAAAAAGTCAAGTGTATACATATACATACAGTCGAGGCCCAAACCTTAAAGGGTTAGAGCAAAGCATATAGAGCTAGAAGCATAGCGCACAATTTCATTTGTCCTTCATATAGGAGACTGAACATCTTGAACCTTTTCAACGGTTCCACAAACAGATCTTCCAAATTGATTCAACTTGCTTCCTACCAAAAAGAGGGATATATGCATCCCTTTTGCCTTATGATTTAATCAAAATACATCTCAGGAATCTCTTCTCTCACAGACTGGCAGCAATCTCATAAAAGCTGATTAAAAAAAAAAAAGCCAGAATAATCAAATTTCATATGCTCTTCAGTTTACTGCAAATCATTTGAGACACTGCAATCATACTGAAAAAAGAAAAAAAACAGTAAGTACAAAGTCAGAATCCAGAAAAGCGGTTATATATTCAAATACAACCATGCATTTTAAAGTTAGTATACTTGTATGACATATGGTAAAATAAAGTTTGCCTTCAACTAACTTCAGTCAGTGACCTTGTGTTTGTGACTTCAGCTTAGATATCTGCACAGACTGTACATTCATTTCTCTTTTGAAGCACTGAAATTTGTCTTGCATAATGTGAACACCCTGTATTTGAGCTTATGGCTAGGCCAGTGTACTCGGTGGGTAGGGAACTGTAATACAGGCAGAATTGCACCATGTGACATTGAAGTGGTCTGTGTCACTGGCAGAAAGAGCCTCTCCGCCAGTGTACTCCAGCAGTCATGGCTATTGAAATGAGTCACCAGTCAAGATAAGACTGGTGTTGGAAAGCCATATCTGCATAAGAATAATCAGCTGTGTTGGAGCATTAAAGAAATTTAAAAAAAAAGAGTGATGAAAAATGAGTGATAAAAAATGAGTGATAAAGAACAGCTGTAACGGCTGCAAGTTGAAGGCTTTATGAAGTAAAAGGTGTCATTGAAAATAAATTTTATCTTTGACAAAGTAATCAAGGCAGAAAAAAGAAAACGAAAGGAAAAAAAAACTCCACACAAGCTATCTCACACAGTCTTTTGTCAATTTTTTTTTACTTCACATTTAGCTGTTTCCATATCATAGAAGGAAGAACAACATAGGTAGAAAAGAGTTTGAAGTAACACAAGGAAAGAAACAACTAAAAACAATTAAAAAGCTGATATTCCAAAATTAAACTTATAGTTTGCAGCATAAAGAATATACTAAGATCTTTCTCATAATCAGTTTCAAAGCTCAAGTCAAGGACATTTCAGTGAAGGACAATCATGAAACTTAAGTACTGCCACTTTCCAGCTCTAGTTCTTACAGCTTAAATGGCTTAACATAACATATGATCAGTATTAGAAAAAGTAGCCAGAAACTCTCCCAAAAGCACCATGTTTCAATTTGCATTACCTCAAAATACAGTAGAATTCTAGGAAGGACAGGAAATCTTAGTATTTCACTTTATTTCTTACAGTAAATTGGTGGTAAATTATGCTCTCTGCAAATAACAGAGCATATCAAATCCAGAAAGCCTTAGAATGACAAGAGCACAGTCTGACCAACAAAGCTCAATATCGACTCTGGAAATAAGGAGTATAAGCGATAGTTTCTCAGCCATTCACTGCAGGCTTTCATGAGAAAGTTAGAAGTTGCTTTAACCCACGAAAAAATCCCTCCTGTGACAGCAGCTATGGTTGCTGTTATACTGTGGCAAAACACCTATATATTGGATTCCTCAGACAACCACTGAAAAAAAAAATAAGGAAAATTGATACTAATTTCGTTTTCATCGCATCTAAAATTACTGTCAAGATTATGAAGATGAAATTAACACCTTCAAATACTTTTTACTCATAAAGGCTAAAAACAACTGGAGTATTTGATATGTTTTTTTTAAGGAGAGCCAAGGTTTGTATCTACTTTAAATTGACAACACTGGTTTTAAAAGCTTGCAGTTTTCACTTCCAATTTGAAAGTGAAGGAATCTAGCCCACACTTCATCAGCTCAGCTATGAGAATGGTATGGGAGTTGGTGAGGAAGGCCTTGCCGAACTTGTCCATTTATAACCGTGGTCCTGGGCAACCAGCTGACCCTTCTTCAGCAGAAGGGTTGGACCAGATGATCTCTAGAGGTCCCTTCCAACCCCAACAGTTCTGTGATTCTGTGAAGTCAATGCTGACACAGATACATCCACTGCTCCCTGCTCATCTTTCCAGCCAGGCTTCTCTTCACAGAAGGCAATAGGGTTGGCTAAGCACGATGTCCGCTTGGTGAATGCCTGCTGGCTACTGCCCAATGCCTTCTCGGTCTTCATGTGCTTGGAAACAATATCCCGGATGAGCTGCTGCATCACCTCTGCAGGGATGGAGATGAGTCCCACCGGCCTTTACCTCCCTGGGCCCTCCTCCTAGCCCTTCTTGAAGACTGGGGTGACATTTGCTTTCTTACAGTCTTCAAGCACCTTTCCCAATCACTGTGATCCTTCAAAGATAATTGAGAATGGTCTCGCAGTGACACTGGCCAGGTCTCTATACCTCGTGGGCACAGTCCAGCAGGGACCAGGTTGAAGCCATGAAGAATTCATGTAGGACCTGCATTATGATTAGCAGTCCATTTTTCATAGAGTAAACTGCATATACACTAATAATTAACAGTACCATTCTTTCACAAATGCTTAGGTGTTTATTCTTTTTTCTTAAATCGAATCCAATCATACAGCAAACGAATGACATCAAACCAACCTAGATCTACCCAACATTTAGTTAGAACAGGATACTGCCCTGTGTGTCAGATTCTAGGAGAGTATTTTTTGTGAAACAACCAGCTGCAATAATTCATACAAAAGCCTTCTCTTGGAAAAGACTTTAAACTCCTAATTACATCAAAGGCAGACTGATTTTTTTTTTTAGGTATGTTATTGAAAAATGGCAACATTCAAAAGCTAGATTAGGTAGAAATTCTGACAATTCAGTAAAAACAGATTCAAGAAATATTGCAAAGTGCTTTTCCAAATGTTCCTTGAATTTCCAGAGTAAGTTCTTTTTCTCAGGCTCTGAGAAACAAACAAACAAACAAAACAAAACAAACAAAAAACCACCCAATATTGGTTGGAGGGATTTAGACTTGTAACTCTGAAGGTGGTGTGTGATGAGCCCCAATGGTTATTTTATACTCTTAGATTGCTGGTATGAGAATGTATGAACTACATCCCACTGTGTTCATTAAAAGTTTCTGATAATAATAAATAATAAGTTTCATTAAAAGTTTCTGATAAATTTTCCTTTTCAAATTAGGATAGTGCAGCATCAAAAAAGGCCATTTTAATTCTTACTGCTAACCCACAGCTTTGACCAAGCACCAGCAAAATAAATCTCAAAATACTTAACTTCAGTAAGTCCATATTGTGTTAATCTTATTCCGAAAAAATAATCAGAACGCGGTCCTATAGAGTTCTTTCAAGATACACAAATTCAAATTTCTGGCTCAAGGCCCAATATATTTAAGCATGAACCTGGAACTTCTGCCTGTAAGTTATCTAAACTCTGAAGACCTCTAAGCTCATTTTTCTAGTCCTCCAGTTAGTAACTTGTATCCAAATCCTGATGTAGAATAATAAATCCTGATATATTATGTGATATTGAAATACACTGAGTTTATTTGACCTGACACAGATAACCAGTAATTCTGTATCAAGTTTTAGATTTTAGAAAAAAATAGATGAAATCTGAGAACAAAATTTTAAAGTACATTTTAAAATAGATAAATTATCACTTGAAACAATAGTTAATTTTAGTAAGCTAATTTTAGACAAAAAAGTAAATTTTCCCTTTTCAGTTTACGTATTTGATATGCCTGTGTCAACTCCCTTGTCTTTAATCCAAGATTATTATTTTTTTTTCTAAAAACCAGAAGACATTCACAAAGGAAGCCAGCCAACTGGAAAGCAAGATTTAGAAGCATCTTGTTAAGCTGATAGAGTTAATTTTTCCAGCATCCCTTTTTCAGTACATACAGCTACATAAAGCAGTTAAATTCTTGAGGCTGAATGACTCTGAAATATGCAGGAACACAACGGGCATTCCTTTCTCTTCAGGACAGATACCACAGACATATTGAAGCTTTTCACAGTACTCCCAATTTAAACATGTAAACTGACTCTGATGTAAATGCCTAGGCGCAATGGGCACATTCCACCATTCTTACGAGTCAACTTTGTAACTACACATAACAGCTCAAATGCATTCCAGGAAACAGAGCCATGCCTTGAAGATTATGGAAGAGATACCTGGGGGACTATAACTATTTTAAACAAATTCAGCTATACATACTATCATTTTCTTCATGAAAACACAGGATAGGTAGCTGTTAAGCCTTGTAACAGAGATGACAAACGGGCAGTTTTCCATGTTCAGACCTTCTAGGCGGATGGCAAATAATGGATACAACATTAATACAATTTACAGCATATCCTGAGGAGGGAGCAGGGGCAAGTTAACTACAACCTCTCTTATTTCTTCAGAAAGGCCATCAGAAGCCTCATTCCAATTCTCTCACTTGAACAAGCCATCATAACAGTAACAAAGCAATCTAATGATAGCAGAGTTTTAAACGGTCTATTTCTCCCCATTGACAGGGCTAGATGGTACCCAAGTCAACTGCTATTGCATTAAAAAATGCTGCACAAGTGTTTTATGAAAGTAAGGTCGTTGAGGGCTTTTTGACAAGACAGTATGCAACTTAGTTCTCACTGCTGACTGCAGTAAGAATTCAAATATTTGGGTGATTCATTATTTCCTAGATGAATTCAGAACACTTCTGAAGAAGCATGCTTATAAGAACTTCAGTTCTTTATAGAGCTGATTTTAAGAATAGATCTTCTTTGCATTTCCCTTACCTAGTAAATTACACTAGAGTGGGGATTCTATTCAAGATAGATGCCTAACACATCCTTAAAATTTACAAGATTAATAGACTCGATAAACTTCACAATTGAACTAATAACAATTCAGAAGTTTAAATAATGCTGTCCCAGAATCACAGCCTTCAAGATTATTTAAAAGTAGTACTGTACCCACATGTATGAAATGCTGCATACACAAAAACACCTCACAATGAAAATGCTTCCTATCTAGCTTCTTTTGCAAGAAAGGGGACAAGGGCAAAAAAAGAACTAAAGTATTCAAGATCCTCAATTGCAGTTTAGTACCACCTTTACTTTCCCTAAAGTCAGTTAAAAAAAAAACAAAACATATATGCACACATACAACCAGTTAACTGCCATATCAGAGAACGTGAGCCTTCTTTTTATTTTATGGCATTGCTTGAATCTAGGGTGAAGAAGCTACAGCTTGTCTTACATAACTAAAATAAATCTAATATTTATGTATGACACTTCTTTACACCATTCTCACACACCAGTTTCTGAACTGTAGCTGACTTGACAACAATATTTTTAAAAGGCACAGTACTAAGTTTGCTCTCAACACTTAAAACAGCCCACAGGACTTCCACAGACTAGAAATTACATAAGAGCTCGTGTTGTTCTGAGTTGGGAATGCTACAAGTCAAAACAGAGAAAACAAAACAAACAAACAAAAAGGTACTTGAACACCAATTTGTCCAAAGAATTTCTTAGCTAAATACTAACCAATTAAGGTTCACTTACATATCCTTTTAAGCCAGATGCATTGTCCCTTTATCTTCTCAAATACCATGCATGTTCAAGAACATAAATGGTTTGGTCCTAACTCAGAACAAAGCAATAACACAGCAAGATGTTATTTACTAAATGGACTTCCACCCCTCCCAGTGTGATGTACAATTAAGAGAAGGAAAGTACAAGGGCTTCTGTGACACTGTGACAAATATGCTTTCTTGCAGAGATGTATTCTGCTACCCAATCTGGGCATCTGCTGCAAAGATTAAAAAAACTAGGTGAAAGAACACTTTGCTGAGAACAGCCAAGAAAAACAGCCTGGGCAATACTAGAAAACAAGACAGGAGGACCCAGCTAATTCCATTCACTGATTTTGGGGCAGAAAGAACAAAAGTGCTAAAAGAACACAGATGCTTATCTAAGCGCTTTTTTCTGGTTTAGTAAAGAAAAAAAAGGAAAAAAAAGAAATTTATAGAGAATTGGCATGGTTTTAGTGCATATCTAAATTGCTGCAAGGAGAAGACTGACATTGCTAAAAAAAAAAAAAAAAAAAAAAAAAAAAAAACCACACACACACAAAAACCAAAACCATAAAACTCCACAATTTTTAGAAAAGTGATTAGACATTGGTAATTAATTTGAGTTAGAATTTAAAACCAGTTCATCAAAACCTGGTTTAACAATAATGTTAAAGATTAAACTTAATCACCTGCTAAGAGAGTCTGAAAATTTAGCATTTATTTTTTTCAACACAAAACATTTAATTTGCATAAGAATATTCTAGCACTATACAGTATGTCACATTTAAGTCACTCGCAATTGAAATTTTAGAAGACCAAAAGCAAAGACTTTTAGCTTCTTTATACTCAGATCTTACAAATTTAAAAAGGTTATCAGTTCCATCTTCTGTTTTTTACACATTGCTTTAAACGTTAAAGAAAAAACAGTACATATACCTTCAAATTTATGAGTTCCAGCTCATTTTCAATGCACTGCCTATTCAGTAATGCATTTAAAATGTGTAAAAAGAAAGTACAGTTTCTATAGAATAGTAAACTTGGTTGTATTTCAGCACCCCATATAGCACAATTTTAGCTGCAATCAGAACCAACACATGATACAGACTCCTCCTTTTTTTATTACAATCTGACTGATGAGGCATACATGGATTATTAAAAAATAAAGTAAAAATCCCAACTTAAACACACTTAAGCAATGCTTGTTTACATCCAGTATTCATTTTAGACTTTGACTTTACAGAAATTATTCAGTATGCCATTTATCTCAATCCTAGGACAATCAGTGTCACAGTTACTTTACTATGGTATAAATGTGTTGCAGACTAAGAGAAATCTGTCCTTCTCCCCATGTCCCCAGTCACTCATCCAGACCCATCAATTCCCACATGACCCACAAATTCTTCATGATCCACCAAGAAACCACATGCTAAATTTGAGCTTTGTGCAGTTGCAAATTGACCAAAGGGATATCAAGTGGTTGTAACTTAGCTAGCGGATTAAGTGGTCAAGAGAGAAGTTGCGAAATTTCTATAAAAATATTCCCTGTCTAAGAGCTTTAAAGTAATGTTGTGTGAAATGCCAGTGTCCCAATAGCTCGTGCACTGGCTAGGTGCTAACTGGCATCTACGCAGACTGCTGAAACGCACCAACACGCACGGAACAATTGGCTCCTTCAGCAGCGGGCAGTAACGTAGAGAATGCTGCATTATTGCAGGGCACTTCGGTCCCAGTCACATACCCTGAATGTTTCGTTTTGTCAGTTCTGAAATCTGCATGGAATTCTACAAACATTATAGATGACAATGTCCTAGCTAAAAGGACACCCTGCACCCAATACAAAGGAGTTCCATCTCTACTCCTTCCTAGAAAAGGATGGATAATAGAAGTAAAAGAGCGACTACTCGTACGGAAGTCATGAGTTTACTCAGCCTGTCTCTAGCTTCCATTGGCAAACTGGCAACCTGAAAGTAATAGCTACCCCAAAGTCAGAATTAGAAGAAAAAAACAGAGTAACTACAGATAGAGTGTTACATGCACTAGAAAAGAGAAGCTTGTGATAATGAATCTAATAGAAGCTAGGAATGAAACTGATGAAAGGAAGCAGAAAATCTGCAGAAGTTCAAGTGGTAAAGTTGAATATATTTAAAGCTCCTTTATAGTCCTGCTTATAATCTTAACAGAAATGCTATTGTTATTAATACGTCAACAATTTAATGTAGTCACAAAATTAATGAGTAATGACATATTTAAGAGGTACAAAAATTTAGTCATCTTATAGTGAAAGATTTTTCCCCTCAAACCAGAAATCAAAAGGACTTAGGCATGTGAACAAATCACAGTGTGATCACAATATGCCTGATTCAATAATTTTAAAATACCAACTGGGAGGTTCTGTATACCAGAAACACTAACTTTCAGGAGTTCCTCAGAACCTTAAGGAGGTTCTGAAATAATGTGGAAGTTCCAAAAGACTCGGTCACCTGGAACCTGGAGGAAGTCACATCAGTATCTTAAAAGGGACAGAATTGCAGCATTTACTAAAAATATGTCTAAAACTAAAATTTTCAACTAAAATGGCACAAGTAATATAAGAAACCGCTTAACAAGGATGACAAGCCAATAATAACAAAAGCAGTTATATAATATATAATTAAAGACAAAAGTCAATACAAACAACTTAATGGCCAAAAAGTCACTCTTTTTAATGTGAATACTTATGAAATATGCTTTCACACAGCATTCAACTTGCCATCACAAAATATTTGTATTAAGAGACTGATGAAAGCCAAGCCTGACATTAAACTTAAAATACAGAATTAAACTTAAAATACAGAAATACACTCATCACTATCTGCTTCACAAGCAATTTAAGAAAAAGGCTGAGGAAGTAGTCATTTTAAATGCCGTTTTGATTACTTGTCGAAATGAGCACAAGCTAACAACATCAACTTGGAATTCATACTGGGCTGAACCAACACAAACAAACTGACTTTTCTGTCTCAAAGCTGTCCTACTCTTATAAGCAGTGAGTTTGAATAAGAATTAAGAAGAATACTAATTTAAACATGCTCATGCAGTTCTAGGTACTGAAGGGAAGGCAGCTAGAAGGGTATATATGTACTATACAATCAGAAAGGGAAATGCATTTCAGACAGCAGAACTAGTCAGTTCTTTGGACCATTAACAAGTTTACAGTGGATTCTAAATTTATTCTACGGCCTGAAAGGGGAGTTTGTTTTGTAGAATTTCTCAAATTTAACAGGCATTAAAACCTGTGGCTCATTTTTTTCAGCACAGACCAGATGATTACAAATTGTTCCTTTCTAGATTAAACTCTATCAACAGTACTAAGTAAATGATGAAACTATTGTTTTGAAAATTTTTATAAGCCATTAAAAGTTAAAGACGGTTTATGTTCACATTTCTGCAGAAACTCAATATGTGCTCCACAGATAAAGAGTGCCTAATGGTTAAAGCTCTCTGAGACATATTCCTGAGGAGATATTCTAAAACACAAGAGAAAACAAGGATGAAACACAGCAGAATAGGGAATTCATTACAAATTTGCAAACATGTTTATCTATCTTGAAAATCACATAAGGGCAATATCTCTCCTTATACCACCTTAGAAACACGCACAAAAAAAATCTTGTCATATCTTTACCATCTATTACACCAAAAGGGATAACTTCGCTCCGCTACAAGTGGTTTAGCTAGTATCAGCTAGCTAAACCAGCTAACCAGCATAACTTAGCTTCATTGCTTTTTTATTGCTTTTGAGAGATTAACTTCCACTTTTTTTTTGGGGGGGGGGGTCTCTTTTGCAATCTATCCTACAAGGTAAGATACTCCTTTTACTGATATAGATACAGCCTTCCCATTGAAATGCATTCAGGAACTCTGTCCTTCAAGATTTAAGGTATTTTACTCCCACTTTCTGGAAACATCCTACTTCTGATTCCAGCTGCACACCTACTAGAAAGTATTAGTAAGAAACTATTAAAACATAATTGTGCTGGGATACAGTAGTATCTCTGAAGTGTCTCATAGAGACTAGATCTGCAGAAGAGATCCATGTATTTTCTTCTTTGAGCTAGAAATTAACTCTGAAAATGGTTAGTCATAATGTTTAAGCTTAAGATAGTAAGAGCAGGCAAAATTTAAGGTGCTTTCCCATTAAAGTTGATATTTTACGTTGGAAAGCTCCTAGATTTGCCATCAGATTCATTCCCTAGCCATCAATGATGCAGTAGCAGTATAGAACAGCCTCACTGTCTGCCAAACTAGGACTCGGCTGGCTAGAACAATATGACAGTTTCCTTTGGAAAGTGGCACTTATGAATCATAGGTTATTAGCTCATCACACTTTATCCGTATGGGCAGGATATTCCTACTTCCAATTAAATTAGCTTTTAAAAAGGCAAAAACTCAGCCCAAATCAAGAACAGCCCTTAAGATCTGGGCTCACAAAATAAACAAAAGCTTCAAAAAACAAACAAAAAAACAAAGACTGAGAAAACGAACAAGCCTGTAAGTTGATTTGATACTGTATAACACGTGGCCCCATTAAAAATGAAGAGTTGCTTTAACATACCTATACCTCTTTGTTGTAGATTTATCATTTCTCCTAACATGGAAGTGTTATTCCATTCTGCAGTGACTCAGGTATTTGTCAAATTGCCAAGAAAACATCTATTAAGGAAGAGGACCAGAGGCATAAGTCAAACCAAAAAGATGTCTGCCTGGCCTGTGACTCAGCCTAGATTTATTGCAATCTGGGCTTCACATTTTCCCCATGAAAATCAACATGCCAAGGATACTCACGTGCCCTTTTACTTACAAACTCAGAAAGGGAGAGCAAAAGCTTAAAGGAGTAATAAACTACAGACAACAGACATTGGCAATTGAGAATGAATAGAATTCTCTTTTCAATTAACAAAGAAATGGTAAGTGAATATTCTGTGCAAACTGAAAGTTGTTTTTGGAACACAGAAGCTCTGGCTATGTTTAGAAAGCTGGAGATGAAATGCTAGTTATCGAAGTACCCAGTTAGACCTTTGAAGTGCACATATCTTCATTACAGTCATCAAGCGGTAACCCATCAGCCTGATATGTAGGAAAAATGCATTTATAACATCGAAAAAGACCCTACGGATTTATGAATACTACTTGTACTACTCATGTACAAAGACATGAAAGATACAAAGATACATGAAATACTTTTTATTTTCAACAAGCCTTCGCTGAAACACACGCTTAATAATGATTTGGCACACTGCTTATCCTCTCCATTTCTGAGACTATACTGTAATGTATCTTATTATTCAGTGGTCCAGAGCACATGCTGGAAGACAGAGAATCTCATTTAAAGTTTTGGGGTTGTAGATGCTTCGGAATTCTTAATTTAGAACATAGCCCTACATAAGCAAAAAGGGGTTAATAACAGACATCAGCCCCAAAAAGCAAACACTGAAACATACAGGTTACCAATACTGTCAAAATATTTACAGCACACTGCATAAGCCAAGACAGATTTTAAATATTTGCATAATGTAAAAATCTGAACCAAACCACACCACTCGAAGCCTCAGAGACATTTTCTTCTAGCTTCAGAGCTCATTACTGTGCAGTGTTGCTCACAGTACCCGTGTTACCTCTATCCCTATTTACCAGTTAGGGCTGGGTACCCTCTCAAATATTGACACATCCTGTGCACTAAGACTCACAGGACTTGGCCCCTGCAAACCAGCATGCTGTGGCACAAGCAGAATCGCTCACACTCCAAAGAATGTGCATCAAGACAGATTAGACATCAGCAGCAGAGAAGCACTGACTGCTCTCTTGCCCCAAGCAAGCAAAGCACTTCGAACGATAGCAGATGAAGGAATGACTTTCAAGTCTTGAGACAAATCTGATTACGACTGCAGGCTGGGAGCTAACCCTTTCCCTTCTCAGGTATACATCAACATCACCCAAGTGACCAGGCAGCATTTGTATTGAATACATCATTCCACCTAACCACACACTCAGAATATTTAGCTCTGTTTATCTCAGTACAGTTACATCACTTATTTCCTGCTTTCTTCCTTTCCATGTTCCAAAAATAATTCATCATTACCTTAAATCAAGCCAAAAATCAATAACTCAGTTTTGTTGAAAAACAAACAAACAAACAAAAAAACAACCTCACTACCTCTATGCCACAAAAAAACAGTAGTTCATCTCAGACACTAGTCTTCAATTCAAGCATGAGATATAGACACAAAAGTTTCAAGCAATCAGTAATCAACCTTAGATTTTCTAGGAGAAATCAGAGACCTCAAGAACACCAGCAATGCATCTAAAAGAGTACTGATAATATGCTAATTTACAGGTATGCTTAAGCACTTGTAAAAAATAAAATTAAAAAAAAATCAAAATTGCACCTTCCATTCTTTCAGCTCATTGTAAGGGGAATGAAATGAAACTTTAAGGACTTGCAACTGCTACATTCAGAGAAGTGCACACCATATCAGGAGCAGAAAATTACCTTTTTAGCTTTATTTATATTACTCCTACAGACTCATACAAGCACACTTACTTCTGAAGTAGTGCTTCTGAGTGCCATTAGGCACTTTTAACCCTTGCCATTGCTATCAGAGACTTCTGGGTTTACATACTACCGTTTTAAGTCACACTGACCTTCAGGCTTATGTTAACTGCAGCTGGAGAAGCACAGAATTGCCATAAGGACATATTTAAGACACCTTAAAGAGGAGACACGAGTACTCAGCTCTGAAGATTGAAAGGCTACCCAGAAGCTACTTCTTCAAAAATTATACAGCGGAATACTTCCAAAAAAAAAAATCAAAGCTTCTTCTTTTGTCTTGATAACCAGATACATATCTCTGCACGAAATCTCCCATAGCATCCAAGAATCATTTTGCAGACTTTGGTTCACTTTATAAACCACTGTGTATACCAACGACATGGGAACACAAATTGTTGTGTTGAATATTAAATCTTCCAAACATCTCACCTGATAAAAATAACAGGCCAACATCTAAATACCCCTCACATAAAAAAAAGAGGCATCTGCCAGTTAGAAAGAAAGATACTTAGGTATTTTGTGAAATTATTACTTACAAACATTCATAGATCAAAATTTTGGCTAGAATATCACGACAGTCAAAAAGGCATATTACTAATATGACATTTCAAAACTAAAAGAAAAAAAAACAAACACATAGGAGTAAAGTGAAGTTTTTATTGCAGAGTTAATTTGTGGAATACAGAAACATTTTTTTTAAACTGTTGTAGCTGTAACATTAAAAAGCATCATTCAAATGCATACAGCCAACATCAATCATGAACGCCATGTAGTTTGACAGCTCTTAGCTGCTACAGATCCTCTTCAAAACAGAAGAAAAAAAAAACAGAAAAAGTCACTACAAAACAATTTTGCCTATCAATCATTAATAAGCTCTTTCATCACTAAAGCTTGTGCTATACATCTTCATTTAAACTATGCAAGCACACAATCTTGGAAGCACTGGTAGGCTCAATAGCGATGCAAGAGTTAATAATACAGAGGGTTAATAATACCTGTGTAATAACGCAAGGTAACACTTGCATACGTCTCCCGCTTTCCACCCTGGAGCTGCGGTGTTGAGTGACCAGAGATCTCCAAAATGATGCTGCATTGCGCTAATTACACATGCCCTGTGTGCTAATAGAAGCTACCGTTTAAGCTGATTCAGTCGTAATTGGTAGAATATAACGTTATTATCTTTGAAGGCAAATTGCAAGTTTAACAATTTCGGACACACACAGCTACGAAACAGCAAGCATATTATCCTGCAATGCAAATAACCTTAGTATTCATAAATGTAATTAAGACGTTTTGTCTAAAACAGTCACCAGTCTGCTGACCTCTCGCCTTGAAGCAGAATTACAAGACCTTCTCCCTCTCCCCACATCCCAAGAAAGCAATGAATCGGTGTTTTCATGCTGGTGTTATAGCAGTCATAAGAATGAGCTTTTTGTTGCCCCAGAAGCCAGAATCTTCACTGCGTGTATTGTGACCACACACTGCCCGTGTTTTCACCCCTTCAAAGTTGGGAGCACAAAGGCCCTATCTTCAAAGAAGGTCCAAACAAACTCTGAAATTAAGCTCAAATTAGCAGAAGGGAAAGGGTTCTCCCACAGTGAGACAGAACTGTCACCCTGGCAGTCTTTCAAGTCTGCTGCGAGGTCACAAGGCACAGCAGAAGACGACACAAGAGTCTAACATCCTGAGGTTCGTTTTTTTCAACACAGTTTGGGTTGTGAACAGACGATCAAACTTACCAGAACAACTGCAGGGGGTGAAAGCAAGTGCAGACTTATTTTGAATTATCCTAGCTAATTCATAGTTTTTGTCAGAAGAACAGGCTACCAACTGAACATGTAAATCTGCATGCTGACACTTTGCTTTCAAACATACAGTTTAAAAAGGACAGTGAAGGTTACTAGCAGCTTTCTGGTCTCCCTTATTGCTGAAGCAAATGGATGAAGCCTCAGAAGCCAGAGCCTATCAGCTCCCACGTCTTTTTAACCAGAAAGAGCCAAGCAACGGGGGAAAAGACAGATACAGCAAGCCACACAGACCCTGTAGATACCCAGTCTTTCTCTAACTAGGTAGCCTTGATCCACACGCAGATTTCCATTTCCCACACGGATATTTTACTTCGTGAAAAGAGGTGATTCTTTCCACCAGCAAAATAAAAATAATAAGTAAAGAAGGGGGAGGAAGAGAGGGCAAGGCCAGGAACCTGGCCTTTCTGGGCCGCTGCTGGTAGTCATGTAAGCCGTTTAAAACCTCACTTTCCCGCGCAGAAAACACCCCTGCCTCGAAATCGGCATCTTAACCTTCCACCACGCAGGAAGAAGGAACCTGAGAGGCAGGGGGCAGCCGCGCTCACCAATTTTGGGTTTCCCTCCTCACCTCTCTTTTCCTCTTCTTACCTCCCTCTCCACAGAAATACTAATAAGATCAGAGCACTCTTCAGAGCCGGTCACCCAACTTCCCCGAGCTCTCGCCTCCTACAGGAACTGAGGCT
>NW_010582272.1:164942-180973 GCF_000705375.1 Tinamus guttatus
GGGCGGGGGTCCGGGCCGGGGATGCTGCGCGGGGCGGCGCCGTTTGCGCCCGGCCGGGACGCGCGAACTTTCGCTGTGAGGGAAGCAGGAAACCGGCCCTCAGAAAAGCAGCCCTAAAGCGAGCAGCTCCAGGGACCCAAAACACGTCCCAGAATTTTATTTTTCCTTCCCTATGTAAAGACGTGTTTATAGGGCTGCTTCTCAGCTGCAGGTATGGTGTGCAACTGGAGAGCTAAATAAATAAATAACCAAACAGCCCATAGAGCGCTAGAACTCCCTTCCTCTAACTACATCCCTATGCGTGCCCCATAAATCTATCTCAGCTGCTGTTGCCCAGCTAACCGCATTTTGCAGCAGGGTCCTCGTGGCGAAGGGGGGACACGCCGCAGGTCGGTGTCCCTTCGCGCGCGGCGGCCGCGCTGGCGGGCGAGGAGCGAGGCCGCTTTGCAGGTGGTTAACTAGCAGCCCAAGGGGGCCTGGCACCCTGCGCCTTATCAGAAACACCCTGCGAAAAACAGGACAGAGGCCTCCACTCACGTTTTCACTCAGAGAGATGTATACAGTCCTCTTTCTTTCTTTCTTTTTTTTTTCGTTAATATATTGTGGGTAGTAGTTTTTTCTTTTTTCTTTGTTTTCCCCACTATTTAATGTGTGTGGGTGGGATGGGAACCAAGACTGGATGTGACAGGAAAAAAAATCAGAGAGCATTTGTTCAAGGTGTTTAACCACTCCTCATGTCAAAATGCTACTGCTGCAAAGACCCTTTCTGTCTATCTAAAACAGAGAAAAACATGGGAAAATGCCTCCTTAGTTTGTTTTAGCAGACTCCTGCAGCAGCTATCTTAGCAGATCTTTGTATCAGTAGGTCATCGACCATAAAAACCTTTAAAGAGGTCTAAAAAAAGAAAAGACTAACTGTGGTCCGCTCAGGCAGGTTAACAGCCTGATAGCCAAAGCAATAGCCCACTGGAGTAGGATACCAGTTGGAAGCTTGATCCCGCTGTTACCTAAGCAAGCCGTAAAACCACTCTGCAGGCGGGAGCGGAGCCAAAGCTAGGACGGACCTGCAATACCAACCACGGCGCCAAACACTGAAATCCAAATGTCCACGAGAAGGGCTGGACATCTCCAGCAGGAGCAGGCGTTCAGAGCGCGCTGCTTTGGAAGAAGCTGTGGTTAATCGGGCAAGATGCCAGCTGTGCAAAACACCTCCTGCATTTGCTGTGCACATTCCAGTTTTGACACATTTATCTGTTTAATAAAACACGCAGTTTCTTACTCTGTTGGCTACGCTGTTTGCAAGATGTGTTACTGATGGTAACTTGGTGACTGTCATGTGTGAAAATACTACTAGAATATGGTACATGAACTACTCTTTTAACTTAAAATAATTTTATTGCAGTGTTTATAAGACCATTATCATTGGCATTTTACCAATCCAGGAAGCCGAAGTAATACTGGGAACAGCAGGGCATTTCAATTCTTCAAACTGATACGCAGAATAGAAAAGACAGTGCAAATAGTGGGATAACTTTTATGTCTACGTATTGAAATTTGCATTGTACCTGCACATGAACAGTTTCTCTCCCCTTGCCAGTGTGACAGCAGTGAATGGGATCTCAGGGGAGCTTGCAGGAGACTACCGAAGGTCACAGAAGATGCTATTTTGACCACAGTCCAATGAAGTATCCCTGTCAAACAGGACAGGATGCAGGTGTGCAACAGCGACACGATACTATGTGCGTGGCCATGCTGCACAGTGAGACCAGGGGCCAAGCAAGGGAAAAAGGCAGCCCGTGGCTATCCCAAACACACTTCTTTTGAAAAAAGAACATGAAGAATCATGTTTAAGTTAACTATATTATTCAGTCACTTGAAGCTGAGCATCTGCCCAAGTACTCTGACAGATTATGACCTGATTACGTTCAAGGTCAAGGCTCAGTACTGTGCCTGGTGAGGATGCCAGCAGGCTCTCTGCAGGTACTTCACCCTTTAAGTGGATGGCAGAACAAGATCTCTTGAGTGCACGAGGGATTTCTTTTAGTTTCTCTGAAAGTATGTTACTACTAGCTTGATATATTCCAATGTTATGATATACAATTGTATTAGTAAGTATAAGAAATGTGGGAACTTATTGACCACCAGCAGCATTTTTTCTGTTCTGCATCACTTGTTTTAGTAGCTTTCAATAATACAAAACTAACCTACACTCTTCTAGAAAAAGTGACACAAAAATTTTCCATAGCTTTATGCTTCATTTATGTTTTATAGAACTACATACGTTTCCCCACTTACCTTCTACAACTTGATCATGCAATTTAAGCAACAATTTTAAACAAAAACTAATATATTATCAAAGAATGGTGACCTTTTGATGAGACTGCGAAGTACAAAGGGCAGAAGATGTTTTGAAAAAGGAAATGTAAATGTTAGAGCAGAAGCTTTCTGACTTAATCTAAAATTTAACTCTCTGCAAGCAAGTAAAACAAAGATGACACCCATGAGATATGTGGCACTGCCGCAAAACAGGTAATGGAGCCTAGCGGGAAAAGAGGGTCTTTAAAAAAATGTTGTTTGCTGTTTGGTTTTTGTTTGTATTTCCTTTCAATATTCTTGGTTGTTCCCATAAAACTTGCTGGGAATTTAGTATTTTGTTTCTAATAAAAACAGCCCCCCCCCTTTTTTTGTTTTGTTTTTATGGGTGTGTAGCAGCTATTGGAATACACTTGTTAGCACTGAAGGAATCAGTAAATGTTTCAAGGAAAATTTAATCTTCCAAGCTATTTAATCAAAACATGCATTTTTAACATGAACATAATTATGTCAGAGTCAGGATGGGAGCTCTCTGAGTGCTCTCATAGAGAACATAGAAATGCCAATAATGCATAAAGTCCTGGCCTACCTGAAGACGGTGGAAAACTCGAGGCCTCTATTCCTGAAGTCCTGACTCGGGCTTTCAGTTGTAGGCTCCTTAAATATTTTCGGGGGAGACTAACGTAAAACAAACACAGTGCAGATTCTAATGTGCAAATATCTCGGTTTCAAAAGGTTTCCTCCACGTAGTCTTCTTACTGTATACACTTCTTTCTCTGCAGTGGCTGCTTATCCTGCTTAAAGATCGTATTTTTTATTTTTGAATACAGTCAAATGTTTCGCGCCTAT
Organism: Tinamus guttatus; assembly: GCF_000705375.1. The sequence continues at coordinate 168,105 of NW_010582272.1, forward strand.
TCAGTCTTCGGGTAGGAGACCTTGTGTTAAGCTTTCGGTGAAGAAGTGTTCCAATAATGACTTACTGAATATAAAAATTAAGTGAAATCTCATGTGAAAAAATTGTGGCGTATTTTTTAGATTTACAGAAGTACGCCTTTAACAGCTGTTTGAAGCAATATTAAGAGGTGTTTATGTGTAAACAGTATCCAAGGTCATTGAAGTTAAGCTAATGGAGAGCGCAGTATGAGACAAAGAACGAGTTTATCTTTGCTCCTTGACCTGATAGCAATTTAAGAGTTGGTCCAGAAACCTAATCCAGAAGGATGGATAATGATTACTTAACCTCTCATCTTTTTAGGAGGAATTGAGGTTATTGACAGCTACGTCAGCATGTTTTGCCAGAAACTGTCACGGTCCAGGAGAAAAGTCCTGGGAAGCTCCCGTGTCTCTCCGGAGGCTGGGGAGGCAGCGGGAGAGGTAAATGTCCTACCTGTTGCATCCCTGCTGCCCACAGCTCAGGGCTTCTGCTCAGAACTCACCACCACACTCAGCCTGGCTGCTCTGCTCCTCAGCTTTTATCCTGGCAGAGAGGAGAGCCAACAGCTCAGGGCAACAACTTCTTCAGCCACGGCCGGCAATTCTGACAGCGGCCGCGGCAAAGCCTAAAGCTTAAAAAGCGGGGTGTGTGTTAAAGGCTATTCTCCTCCCTGCCGTTTCACTCTGAGCACCAAGTTTTTCCATAATGCTAACTAGTCCTTAATCTTCCTCCATCTTATCAAAGACTTTGTCCTTGTAAAATAGAATAGAGATTTATATTTGCAACAGGGAGGGTGATGTCATGTTTTGGAAGAGCTGGCTCTGGATTGAAGGCACATATGCAAACAGCCAAGCCTCTATTTGTTTTTCATGTAAATTTTAGTTTGCATAGGCAGCTGGTAGAATCTGAAACAGTTTGAGATATGCTTTGATACCTCAGGGATAAAGGGCAAGAGTCCTCCCTGGCAATCTTTATTTACGTAGGAAGCTCCTGGGAATTTTGAGACCTAATAGTGGAATTAAGAGTATCAACAGAAGTTCATTACTTTCATAACCATCTTTAAAACGTACTAAGTCACATATTGTAATTCTGAATAATTTATCTGTGTGATAGCTGCATATTACGTAAACTGTGTACATGAGATATAAATTACATATAAACTATAAATATGTGTAATAAAATATATAAACAGAATACATAAGCTACAACTAATGCATGCAGTATCTTATACTGAAAGATCACTATGATTGACTTCTAAGAAAAAATCATTGCCCAAACTGAATACAAGAAAATTTAAAGAGCTATATTTTCTTCAACTCACTTGTCAGTATATTTGATTTAGTAATATTTTCCATTTTCAAGAAAAAGATTTTCTGTTCCCTTTTGTTAGTTAAAAAAAAAAACACAAATAGAAGAAAGCTGACTATGTGAAGTAAGAGTCAAAATACTCTTTCTACCAAAGGTGCTTCATTATTCAAATACAATTATGTTTACAAAGAGCCATAATTTCCACATCATCAGGCATTTAGAAGGCTCAATGATTGAATTTGGAGTGGGGCCCTTATTCAGCAAAACATTAGGTATGTTGAAATACATTATTCATTCTGCTGAAGGCACTTCATTAAAATTAAGCTTTAAGTTTGCCTCATCAAAGACTTTAAAAATAAATGAAGAACAAGCTTTTTGATCTGAATGCTAGATTGGAAACTTTCTCTATTTGTTAAATTAGGATCCTGCTTTTCTCTTTCTTGGAATATGTTGAGAGGAGTAGACTTATGTTCGCTTGATACCTGAATTAGAAGCTATTGCTCATGCACGCTCAGGTCCTGGTGGGTTTTATGAACCAAGTTCAGTTTGACTTTGTGCGTAAACGAGAGAAAGACGGGAAGCCTGACAGGGACAGTGAGAAGATCCTTATATTTACCTGTTAAAAAAAAACAAGGACAAAGCAGTAAAGCTCTTCAGCTTGGTCCTCAGTTGCCAAGGAGGAACCTACCAAGCCTTGCCTTGAAAATCAACTGGACGCATCTTGTGCCTCATCAACGCGTAGCGCCCTCGCCCCGGCACCATCAGGCCTACAAAGTAGCGCTGTCAATACCTTCTTTGCCACGTCTTCCCCTTCTCCAGTGGCACAAATAGGTTGGCAAAAAAAGCGTGTCATGGGCTGCGGCTGGATGCGAAAGGGCCTGAGCTAATAGCGCCGGCAATTTCTTTTTTAGCCTGTGGGAGGGAGGTGTTGTCGTAACAGGTGTGGGGCAGCATATGTTGCAGTTCGGGCTTTTGTCGCGGGACCGCGTGGTTTGTTGACATGTCTGCTTCCTGCCACGCATCGACTCTCTGCAGGTCTTTTTCAGAACTCGGCTTTCATCTTGTACAGATATAGACGTTTCCATTGTGCGGCCCTGTGAATCTGAAACTAGCATCTATTCTAGAAATGAAGGGGGGAAAAGGAAAGAAGAAAACACCTATTTTAGAGAAATTTTCGCAACATAAAGCCTAAGAATATTTAGCATAAACTTGCAATAGGCAAACTCTTATGCCAATTTTTGATATTTTATCCACTGTATTATTAGTATTCTTCTGAAAAACATCATCCCTACACCCAAGAACCTGCTGGCTTAGATGTTCACCCAGCAAATGGAAGAGTCAGTTCAAGTACCTGCTGCAGTGAATATGGATTTATTTAAGGTGAAACGGCTTCGCTATGTGGTATGTAAGGAGCCTTGCCCCAGTTCAAAGCTACGAAGGCTCAGGGTGACAGGGAATCGCATCTGCTGTTAGAGACCTGGAAGTTCCTGTAAATACAGCACCTGAAACTATATATATATATATAAATACATATATATAAATATATATAAAACCTTATGTAAGCCTTTTAACTACCTTGTAGAAGATTGCTGGATTCTGCCATTCTTTTGTAGAAAGCCACAGGTGTCCCCTTGGGAGAAAAGGAATGTGGCCTGGAGAAAGGAGCGTGGCATTTCTTTCAGCAACTTAAGGTCATACAAGCCATTAATAGTATTTGGAATAAAATGCTGAATGCCTGATCCCAGTTCCTGTCTGTAGCTGCCAAACTCTACAGCTCTTCAGACACTGGATATATTTAAAATAGTAGACTTTCAGCATCTATACAAGTAGAGCAGAGAAAATATAAAGGAAAAAAATAGTTAACTTTAATCTATGACATATGCTAATATTTACTGAGCATAAAACAATACTTATATTTCTTTTCCAAAACTACAATCATATTAAACGCCACTGAGAGGAGTCTTTGCTTTTTTAGAACCAAGAATATTTTCAGTTATGCAGTATCAAGTTTCTGGTAGTTTATGGAAGTACATTTACTTATGCAATTATGTATGCAATACATATACAATAATATGTATAAAATTATGTATACAATAATACAATCTATTATTAAAAATTTAGTTTGTGGGAAATGTGAATTTCTTCTACATACTGAAAGAATAGGAGGTGCAGCAACGCCCAGTCTTCTCCCAAGGGTAAAACTAGAGGAGATAAGACTTTAGGCGCTGCATAAACACATCATAGAAAAACCTACCGCGGGCAGCACCATGACAGGTACCTTTTGCTTTGTTTAGCTCCATCTCTGAGAATATTTTATGCAAGTTCTATTTTTTTGGCCCATTGAGCGTGTGCTTAATGGGACAAAGGAATCCAGCCTGGGGAAAAGTCCAGGCATTGTTTTCCAAGATCGCAAAAAATAGCCAGGAACGGGAACTGAAGGCACCGTAAAAGATCGGGCCAAAAATACACGAGGCAGAAATGAAGCAAACCCAGGAGCCTGTGTTAGGCTCGGTGAGCAGGCACCCCCAAACACAACCCAGCGCAGGGGCAGATCTCCCCAGGGCAGCAGTGCTGGCTCTCCCAGGGCGTGTTGGTGCGCTCAGATAATCCCCTGCACAGCTCTGATGTCATTTTGCCCATAAGCCAAATAAAAACATGTGCGAAGCTACAAAGCATTAGCTCGGCTCTGTTGGTGACCTGGACCTCTTTAATGCTTCCAGGAAAGCGTATCACGACACCAGAAACATTAGAGATGCACCGATGCGTTAGAGATGCTGAAAGCCATTCAATTTTGGCATTTGCAACAGCCTACAACAGGGCTACATGCAGGATCAAGGCTTCAGGTTGCGAGCAAATTCCCAGCTGTATGAGCAGGTAGCTCCATTGATTTCACTGGTTCTTGCCATCCACTTACAGGCTTGGAAAATTCGTAATACTTTTAAATCTTTGCATGATGGAGGTCCAAAGTCTAATTCTGTGGGCCCCTTCTTGTAATCTCTAAGGTGACAGATGCCATCTGAAAAAGGCATAACTCAGAATTAAATTAAGGACATCTGAAATCCTGTTCAAGTTGTACATTTTGCGCAGTTTACTGAATGCAGACCTCAATTTTGCTGGGCAGGTCATTGCAAACACTGTAGGAAAAGCATCAGATACCTAGTGAAACCACTGAGAAACTATACTTATCTGCATCTGCTATATTTATCTCGATTTTCCAATTTCTACGTTGTTTTGAACCAATAAAAAGAAATAGCAGTCTAAATATTGCATGTTTGAAATGCTGTACATCTGCTGGCGCACTGAAACTTTCCTTTGACTGCTCTGAAATTAGTCGTCATCTTAGCAGTGCTTGCATTCTGCTGGAAAAAAATAAAAAGAGCAACTTGGTATTTTAGACGCTTTCTATCTAAAATGAAAATAGTTCATACTACAAGTAACAGTGGGATTGTCTGTCTTATCTGTTGCAGAATAAGATGTCTCAAACAAGGAGGATCCCCAGGCACTTTGTTGTCTCCAGCTACCCCCGTCAGGCACCGGGAGAGGAAAGTTACAGCAGCCTCCTAACAATTCCAGACACCACACAGCAAATGGAGTTTAATATCAGGTATCATCATTAATGCTCCGTCTGTCTGTCCCTCTCACACCCGATTCAAAACCCCAGACTTTCAAGACAACTCTTGGCTAAGCCAAATACTCAGTGGATGCTATTGAAAATAGACTAGATACAACTGTAGATAACCTGTCGTGCTTGACAGTGATCACATAACATTATTGTGTGTTAAATGTCACTGCACAAGCACGCAGATGTGATTCTTCATTAGAAACCCAGCTGTTATAACAAGCAGCTGAGGAAGCCATTTTTACATAATCTCTAGGCGCCTCTCATAACAAACCGATAGTTGCCTTTTTACCCTGTGTAATCCTCTGTATACATTTTTTTCCAGTTGAGGAGCCCAGGGAATATCTTTCTTCATGCCCATGAAAATTATTTTCTGTGTGCTTTTTGTTTGAATGGCCAAATTAATCCCAAAGTTTTTCTAGACTGATCTCTAGAATGAGGCTCTTAAATCTACTGTTCAGCAAGTTTCATAAAGAGATCTCAGCAGAAATACAACAGATTAAAAATATATAATCTGATTTTTTTTCCATGAAAGAAATGAAGCGTGCCAAAGAGAACCCAAATTTCATGGAAACTTTCATTAAGAAAGTCTAAACAGAGTTTGAAATTAACACAAGTTCCTTAGCTGCTGGCTTCACAGAAGTTGCTCTCCGAGGACTTGAATGCTCCAGTTCTCCCCCAACAACCTCTATGTTTTGCTCAGATAGTTCTCTAGCACCACCCAGTAGCTGGAGACTGTGCTTCACCAGGGAAATCACTGGAGTAAATCAGTTGGGCAACAAAATGAGCAGTTACTTAACATGAAATATTTTGAGACATCTGAACTGAAAGATATTTCCATATTTTGACTTTGGGGGAAAAAAAATCCATTGCCAAAGACAAAGAAAGCAGTCACCTGAAAAGGCAACATAAGTTTTCAAGAATGCAACATGTGCAGCTCTTTATGAAAAAATCAGCACTCTTGCATATGCATAAATACAGACTTAAGATGTCAAATCAAGAAAGCTATTAGCAAAAAACCCCAAACCCCCAACATGCAGTTTTCACATGCCCAGCTTTGGTGGAGTAACCTGCAGGCAGCTTCAGAAAGAATCAATGTTGCAAGGTTTTCCTCTAACACACGTCCCGAACCCCTCACAGCTCCGCCGTGCAGGTTGGCCATCAGCTGGCCCTGATCGGCGATGATTTCAATCGGCTCTACAACAGGAAGTTTGAAGATGCCCTGCTTCACCTGGCACACAGGTGAGTTGTGTTGTTGCATATTGTTGGTGTTTACATACTTTTAGTATTCACCTAAGATGGACAAATAATAACGTTTCGGCGCCAACAGCCAAAGTTTGGTATTGCACCGACCACTGCTGCTTCATAGGGAACCTGAGGAAATAGAAACTTCAGCTTATGTTACAAGGAGGGATGATGTAAATTGTTGCCATAGACTCAAACCATTTACAGTGAGAGTTCTAAAAAGAAAAAAGGTGGGGGGGGGGGAAAGAGAGGCTTCTCAGTATTTAAGATTTTATAGTGATTTCTGTAGGTGCCTTTAAGTAAACCATTTAAGCATAACTGAGTGATGACAGCAACCTAGCAAGGGTGATGCTCCAGGAATTAACAGGTTAGTGCATGTTAAATAATCTGCCAGTGCACATAAATCCTAGGTGGCTAAACTAGTTTGAATTGTCTTTTACCTGCTGTGAGCTGACAGCTGCAGATTAACTTACATGCAGTAACGTCCTAAGGTCATACATATAATTATCATTTGCACCCTAAATATACTCAAGTGCAATTCCATCTCTTTTCTCTCATCGGTTTGGCAAAAGTCAATTATTGCAGACCTCAAAAGAATGTGGTTCAGTAGTATGTGGGTTCCTGAACACAGACAGCAACCCTTGGTAGACATAAAGCCTGGATTTATGTCTGTATCCACTAAACCTGGATATAACTTTCAGAGACTCTCAGGCAGCTGGTCACATTAGTTTTATATTACTGCACTGGACTCTGATTCATTAAGGATAAACTGCACTTGCTGGGTTGCACTGTTCTGAGCCCAAAAGAGCAAAGGCCCAAGGCTGCAGTTCAGGAGACCTGCTGCACATTTTGCTGGTTAATGCTGGTGATCAACTAATTCTAAAAACAAGCTGTTACATTTCATATAAAGGCAGGTGTAATGAATGTTGAGGAGATGCTGAAACTAAGTAGACTAAATATATAATATGCATTTTATGACATTCTATTATTACATATGTTTCTTGACTTCTAGTAATCTAATCAGCGGACAGGAGAAATTGCAAATTTTCCAGTCAAGAAAATCAGGATTTTTTTTTGCTTTTGAACAGTGTGGGCAGAATCTTACATTCCCTTTGAAGTCAGCCATAACCAATGCTTCCTCGGGGGCGGGGAAGTGAGGAAAGACTATTTAGCCTTTAAGCCCTTCTAAGTTACGAGGTCTCCTTCCTAGGCATTTATAGAAGCACACATGTATGTATACTTCATAGACCTGTATGTTCTCCACAGAAAGAACATACTGGAGTTCTGGATTTCTCTTTATAATTTTCTAAACTCTGGTATTCTACTTACAAACTGTAGAATACAAATATACATATATATATATATATATATAAAATCTCCCCCTCCTTTTTCTTTTTTTTTTTTTTTTAATTAGGGTTGCTATCAGTGTTTTCCAGACATGGAATATTATTAAAAGTGTTATAAGAAGCTTTGGAAACCTTTGGAACAATAACTGGACTAAGAGGATCATTGGCTATGCAAGCTGGGTACGTTCTGTCCTTTATCTGCACTCCTTTTGTTGGGAAGTGGGCAATAGCAACCACTCACTCCCATGTAAATGTAAAGCACATAACGTGAGGCTGGGTTTGGATTTACTCCCTAGTTTGTTGCTTCCACTCCCCCACCATCCTCTTCTTTTAAAACACTGACATTTCTTGTTCATAGTGTATGCCAGAAGTCTGCAAACAGAATCAAACAACTGCCAAAGCCCCACTGGAATCACAGGGACTTTGTGCAGACAGGTTTTTTCACTATGAAAAGTTTTGAAAAAACAGGCCCATTTATCCCATCTAGGATGCAGTAAGTGGGATTACATTTTACATTCCGGAGAAGAGCTGCGCAGTCCTCAGAGCTTCGATAGGAACATGCCACTGCACCAGCCACGCCGGTACCCGAGCACTCCACACGCTCTCCACCAGCCCTTTCTGGAAAGGAGCTGGACTGTCCTCTCAGTTGGACACCAACCTCACGTGCAGGCGCTCTGGCTAGCTCTTCTGTACCACCTTTTTGCTGCTTGTTGTTTCTGACTGCGTCCCCTCTCTTCCCCCAGGTTTGCAGGCTGCCTTTCAGGTGCCTGTGCCAGAAGCTGGTGCCCGCAGCCGTGCTCGTCGTGGCGTTTTGGTGGACCATAAATTATGGACTGCAGAATTAATGCAGAGCGTCGCAATAGGAGGTCATTGCTGGACTCTGACCAATATACTCAACACCCAGGTGGTGGCAGCCAGTTTGTTTTTCAAATTTTCATTGATAAAAATCTCTTTTATATTTAAAACCTAGGCTAGTGCTGGGTCACTGCTGTTTCATATCTTTTTTTAAAAGAAAAACTTTTAAAATATCATGAGGTTGTTGCTGGATAACTGCCTGACTTGCTATTTTTGAAATGGGAGTCTGGGTAATTAGGAAGTTTGTTTCTGTCTTTTTTGTTGTTTTGTTTTAATGCAACATAAAGTAGACACATAAAGTGTCTCTTCATATAAACAACTTCATAAAAAAGGTTCTAGATTGTGGAAGACTGAAGGAATGCTGGTCATCCTTTAAATTTTAACACTGAAAAAGTAATAGTAAGGATTAAAATCATAATACTGTTTAAGAATTAAACTGTTTCTTCAACTATTTTCCAGTGTTATCTGCTTAATTTTCCAAGACTGGGCCATTGTGCACGCTAATCACGAGACAAGATACCCTGTTCTCTTTGTTACTCAGTACTACAGGGAAAGGCTAGAATTTGGTAGAATTTGGGAAAGAGCCTTTTGACACCACCGATCTGCAGGGGAGGGGGAAAACTTCTGAAAGGAGACCTGAGCACAGCTTAGAAGATGGAGGTGGTTTTAGGGGCCACCCTCTCTCCCTGCACAAGGCAGCACGTAGGAGCAGGTGGGTTTCTCGTCCCTCACAAACAAGCCCCAACTGCCCTGAATTATTTGGTCCCCTTGGGAGCTTCTTCCCCAGTCTCTGCTGTGCGAGTTTTCTCACACTGCAGACACAGTGACAGCCTCTGGCCTCAGGAGGGAAACTGAAAGCACCTTGCTGTGGTTTGGGCATTCCCCCTAGAAGAGGGGACGCCTGCTTCCTCTCTCCCATCCTTCATGTATTTTTGAAAAAGGAAAGCACAGTATTTAATGGCCTAATGACCTGAGTGCTCTTCTCAGGCACAACCTCTGCTGGCATGAAATGTGAAGCAAAAAGGTGGCGCTTAGAGGGTGATGGCTTCAGTACCCCAGCATTCAAGCACTAGCATTTTACAGCATCTCCAAAAAACAAGATTTGATTTCCCATTCCACAACGGGCATGCAAGGTATTTTCTTTGAAAAGCAGGCTTAGTGCCTTAGTTTTTGCTAAGGCCAGAAGGTGGCAAACTAAATTGCACACCTAGCCAAAAAACAAAGACCACAAACAGTCATCAGAGAACTGACCACTCTGTGTAACTCCATACTACTACTGTGATAGCAAATACTTCAAATTTATTGCTTAGGAATTTCTGCTGTTCACTATCAGGAGAATCTAATAAACAGCCTTTGCAAGTGTAATAACCCTGCCACACACACCCCAAGTGCAACCGTTATAATTTTTATAATGCTTTACCTGGCTTAATGGCCCTAGCAACACCAATTAGTTTCATTTATGTCTAGATAAGCCATCTTTATGCACAGGGAAACAACTGTAAATAGGAGACTGTGACACTACCTATCTTTGAGCTATATGGGATGGCTGGGCCTTTTCACCCTCTTGGATTGCAGTCACCAATGTAGTATTTTCAGCCTGGGAAGACGAGAAGCCTGGCATGCAGCACGTGAGGTCTGAAGCACAACATTGAGGAGTATAAAATGCCATTGGACCTACAGAACCAGCAAACTACAACACAAATGGGGTCCGCCACAACAAGGAGTGCTGGAAACAAGCCCTGCACCAACCAAAAATGCCCAGGGGCTTCTCCAGCACACGAAGAGGCATTCAGTGCTCTGCACCAAGGCCCAGGAGACCCAGATTCAGTTGTTGCTACCACAGGCTTCCTCGTGTGACAGGGTTTATGGCTGGCACCTGATGTTCATATCCTGTTCCTGCCTGCTCCTGGCTGAGGCAGCCATACCGACTTTCACAACTCATCCCTATGGGTTCCAGGAACAGGAGGAGCAGATCAGGAGCACGCTTAAAAATTCAGAGAGAATAATCAGCTCCAACATCTTTAATTACTCCACGTGCTTCTCAGCTTATATAAACTGTGACATCGGCCTACAGCATGAGATACTTGGCTCCTGTTTTTGAACATGCTGCACTCAGGAAAGAACTGCTGAGACAGAAAAAAAACAATGAAAAAAGATAAGAAACTATAAAATGCTACAATAAGAATCACTGACCAGTAATTGTGAGCTGTAGTCCCAAATATTACAAAAGATGGTTTTAAAGTCACTGATTTGGCCTAAAGAGATGTAGTCAGATGCTCAGAGAGCAGCATGTTAATTCATCCTTTAATGATGCAAGGTGTGATTTAGTGGATACTGAATGATTACACATTAGCTGTAACAAAACCCTCGCTGAAATTATTTTCTAACACCAACCTCAGCATTTACCTGGCAGCCTGCCCAGTGATAAAGCTGTCTCTATGTTAGTAATAGTTAATGTTTATACATGCCAAAAGCAGAACTCGTACTAAAAGGCAGTATTAGCCACCAATTTCACAAAAGAACCATTCAGTAACACACACCAATAGTCAGGCATAGCCCACACCAGTACAGTTTAATTTGCTTTCCCTTTCAGGAGTGTGAAGTTATTAGATGCTCAATACCATAACTGGAGTTTAATCTGCATTTGATAATAGATTATTGAAGAGCTGTAAGGACTAAAAGTTTAGGTTGAAGCTTCTGGGCACTCACGTACGCTTGTTTGTCAGTGATCTCCTAACAAATGCTATTCTCTAAATTTTTCTCCTTGCTTCACAGTTGTGAATATAGAGAACTGAAATCTTAACATCCAAATTCTCCTTACCTGACACACAGTTACTACAGAGTTCACCCCATACAAAAGTACCCACCTAAAAAGTCTTCAAACTTCCAGTGCAGCCCTACATCTCTTTAGGAGCAGAGAATTTGGGTAAATTCCTTTATTTAGCGAAACTCTTCTCTCTGGTAACTTAGGACAACCAGAACGACACTGATCAACTGGAAAGAAAAATCACTTCTCTTTTTATATTCTGTAACAATATACCTTGCAGAATTAAATATACCAAGAAAAATCTTTATTAATAGTTTAACTTCAAGAGAATAATAATCATTATATTATCTTCTGCCATATCCAGCTGCTCACCAGCAGGACAGGTCAAAATAGAAGAATTTTAGAAGAATAGAATAATGTGAGTCTCCCACTAGTCAGTCAGTTTAGGAATTAGAAACATAACCTGAAAGTCCTTAGCAAGGTAACATTTTAGCTAAACGAACCCCTGCCACAATCTGGAAACATAATCCCACATCCAGTTATACACTGATACCTGTGCAGCAGACAGCAAAACCTACTGACTTCAACTTGAATCCAAGCCAAAAAAATTAAAAAAAGAGAAGGGAAGTTGCTTGCAGGATTGAGGCCAACCAGAGCATTAGTTGGCCGGTTTATTGATATTTTGCAGTCGTGACACAAAGGGAAAAACCAAATTGTGCAAGATGCTCTACGGTTCTGCCAAGGAGGCGCGCTCGTGAGCGGTCACGTGGGGAAGGCAAATACACCCTGCAGCCACGGCCGCCCTGCTCGCCTCGCCACGAGACACCAACGCTGTGTAGGACTTCCTGCTCGGGAACTCTGGGCTATTTTTAAACCAAGCAGGAGAAATCAACAAAGCTGCATGGATGTTTCTCAAAGAGTTCTTTAATCCTCTGCTTCTCCCTCATCTTCTGAAACATCGACATGTTTGTACTGTCTCCAGGCCTTCATATTGCATTTTTTGAGGATGGCCCCCAGCTGCTTCCCAGGCCCCACTTCATACGTGTAAGGGAACTCGGTTCCTTGCCTCCTCTCGTACACGGAGTGCATGGTCTGTTCCCACATCACCGGGGAAACCACCTGCTTGACCAGCAACTTCCTAATGTGCTCCGCGTGCATGTACTTTTTGCTGTCGACGTTGTTGTAGACACAGATCAGGGGTTTCTGGATGTCCATGTGTCTCAGGACCTCAGCCAGGGGCTCTACGGCTGGTTCCATCAGTCTCGTATGGAAAGCGCCATTCACAGGGAGCATTTTTGTACGTGTAAAATGGTATTTCCGGGCATTCGCCTGCAAATACTCCAAAGCCTACGAGAGAGAGCAGAGGAAAGCTCTTACTTACATGATAAGCCTTTGCTCATTTGTCCTGCACAAGAGCTTCCCTAGTGCTGAAAAAAATTCCTTTTTGCTACCCAACAACTAGGCACAGACTGAAAAACATGATGAGTCAAGCAAATACTTCTGCGGCTTTCTGAATGAAACCCAAGAGGCTAAGGCAAAGGAAGGGTCGCTGTCCCGCGGCGGTACCTGCAGGTGCCCGGCGATGACCCTGCCGTCGGGGAAGAGGTAAGTGGAGACCTGGCACACGGGGTCTGGGATGCCCAGCGCCTCGCAGTGCTGCCGGGCCTCCGCGCAGGCCAGCTTGTAGTTGGCAGCCGGGCGGCCGAGCCC
>NW_010582272.1:181998-214284 GCF_000705375.1 Tinamus guttatus
ATCCCGATCCCGGCTCTGGTCCCGACTGGAGACGGGCGGACGGGGAGGCGCGGAGGGGCCTGGGGGAAGGGGCTCTCCGCTGGTTAACAGTGACGCGGCTGACAGCACCCCTGCTTGCTCTTAACTTTATATGTATAGGTTAAGAGGAAATAGATATAATTTATATTTAAAATACGTATTTTATATATAAATATCAATGTTTTTATACATTGTATTAATACTATATATTGATATATAGAGATAATTACAATATTGTAATAACATAGAGATGTTGTTTTATATGGTTTTATATAGTTTTTGCACTTCTTTGTAGCTTATGTGTGCAATCCATAGGTATAATATGCATATATGTGCTGTGGGACTTACATACCTCTCCTAGGAAGGAGCTGGGGGAAGCTGCAGGCACCAGGCGCTGGCTGGTAAACACTGTTCAAGTGTATGCAGGGGGTGTGCGCGTATATACACACATATCATCCATATAGATATATATGCGTGCATATAAAAATATATGTGTACATATAGCGCTAGTACATCCCCGCGGCTGCAGCCAGTGGTATGACATTTACGGAGACGCGCCGCTGCTCCGGCCGCACGTTGCTCCTCCGTTGACGAAGGGAACCCCGCTGATCCGGGGCAGAACCGGAGGGGGCCGTCGGCTCTTGGCTTGTGCCAGCCCGGGCACCTCCTGCCCTCTAAAGAATCTGGGGAGAGCGGGACGGGGGGAGCGGGACGGGGAGAGCGGGACGGGTGACCCCTGCGCTCCGTGCTGGCGCTTTCCCAGCTTTCTTGCTCTGCCTCAAAGCAGCCAGGACAAGCAATTCCCGACCTCCTAGGTCATTTTAGCCCCACCAAGATGCCTCCCCCTGGGTTTTTAATGCGGTGTTGGCCCTTTAAAGTGCACGTGACGTGGTAGCCAGCAGGGCCTTGCACGAGGCAGGGATTAGCCGGAGCTTTATCCAAACGGGTGGAAATGGATGCCGTGAAAGAAGCCGTCCTTCCTTCTGGGGAAAAGCCTCGGTGTGCGAGGGGAAGGTTCCCGTCCCGCTCCCCAGCCCAGGAGGGCCCGCTGCAGGGCTAGTACTACCTGCTGGGCACGCTGCAGGCACCGCCCCACGATGAACACAGTCTGCAGAGGGAAAACTGGGATGCAAGAACGTTCTGCAACCAGCTCTTGCCCTGAAATTGAGCTGGGATACAGCTGGGAACATAGTAATTATTTGTAGCTTGCGCAAGAGCGGCGCAACCAGAGGCGCTGGTGCGTTGGTGGTAAGACACTGACTACAAAGGAGGCACGTCTGAGAAAACAGGTAGTAAAGGAAAACGTAAGGTTGGATGTTTCCAAAGGTAGGTCCCTGCACCTCTGTGAGCCAGCAAAGCAGGTGGCTGCAGGATGCAGTGGGGTCTGTTCTGCTGTGTCCTTCCATCACATCCATCCTTCCCCCCTTAGCTGAGTTAGGGCCGTTCCGAATCCGCCTTTCTGCAGCCCCGGAAGGCCAGGGTGCCTAATTCCCTGGCAGCTATAAACAATACCCCAGTATTAGTTGCTGCAAAATATGATCTTAGCTGTTGCAGCATAGTTAAACAGACTTGAGAGCCATGCAGGCCTAAATGCATGCACATTAAATTAAAATTACACTGGATAAATTGCTCCACCAAAAGAAGGAAAGTCTTTCACAATCTCTGGGCCTACCTTGCTTTCAAAAAACGTCCTGGGCCTCTAGCGAGGAATGTGGGATAGCAGTGGGAGGAGGCAGCGCGTGGTGACAGGTTGCAGCACAGACTTGTCTGCACAGGCATTTCTGAGGCCCGCAGTGCGTCATGCAGGGCTGCAGCATTTTCCTCACTCTCTCGACCCCACGGTGAGATTTTATAGAGCATTATCTGTTCTCTTGAACATTTCTCATTGCTTTTGTCGACTTGTCCCACCGCTGACGGCTGTGGTCTACGAGGCAGAGCCTGCCAGCACATTTTGATATTGCTGCATGTCTTTCCATGTGTTGCAAGAGATGGAACTTGCTTGAGAAATACTATGGGGAAGCAGACTATGTAATTAGTAGTCGTGGTCATCAAAGGAAGGGGACGCCAGAATTCAGTTCAAGATGGTGCGTCTAGTCTCGTTGCTTTTATTTGTTGCCTTTTTCTGCTCAGGAAGAGCTTCACTTTCCCCGTTCCTGCCTTCCTGCCTGATTAGCTTCCTCGTGTCAGCCTCAACATGCAGAGGGACAGGACTCGCCATGATGTCACCTCTGCACTAATGACTGTAGTGTCTTTTCACTGTGGGAGCATTTAGCGCTTTCAAACAGCAAAACACTTTCACACTTTCTTCAGGGAGAAGCTGGCAGCAGAAATAACCACCTGGCAAAGCTCAGTTGTTTAATATATCCTAGAAACCACCCTGCCACAAATACTTCCAAACAAAGCATGAAACCCAATAACCCAATATAAAAGAATGTCCTGTCCTTTTGGTCCTTGTTTTGTCCTTTTAAGGGAGATCTTACTGCGTTAAGTGTCTAATGTAACCTCTGGGGATCTCCTGGCTGTGCCACTTCTGCCGCCCCCCTGCGCTGTTTGCTGCCTTTCGCTGCGTGCTCTGCTCAGGCACGGGCTCTGCGCAGGCCTGTCCCTTCTTGCCTCCACCTGGCAAACCTCCCAGTCGTGTGAGCTTTTCCGGGCCCTCCACCCTCTTCTGCATTCACAGTCTCACCCCACTTCCGTCGCCGGGATTTCTTCGGGATCGCGTCTGCCCTCGGCTCCGCAGCGCTGCGCGCAGACACGACCTGTGACGCCGGAGGGCCCCCTCGCCCGCTAAGCTCCTGTTCTCCGAGCAGAACCACCGGCGACGCGGGAACGTCATCCCTGCACAGTCTGCTGCTGGTTTGAGCACAGCTGGTAAAGCGGGAATTCCTCACCCCGCTCCCCGTCTCTGCGCTCGGATGCTGTCCTCGGGCCAGCCCCTTGCTCCTGCTTGCACGGGTGCCGCTTCCCCTTTGCTTCCTTGGGCTCTCGCTGTATCTTTTATGCTTCCTCCCCGCTGTCTCTGCCTGCCGCATCGCGGATGAACAGGAACTGCGTGTATCTGGCTCCTGTGTATTGGAAAAACACGGCATGCCATTTCCGCTCATCTCATCAGACCTCCCCTCGGCTCGCGGTTTAGCAAGCCAAAAACATGGAGCCTCCTCTGCGGCCTTTGGATATGGGCCAGGGAGCTTGCTAGGGAGACCTTACGCGGCCTAGGGAGAACGTACGCTGCCCGTGTGAGTCACTTGGCTGGCGGGTAGGCCAGCACACGCGCTGCCCCTGCCCTCGCGCAGACCGTTCCTCCGAGACCGCTCCGCTTCGGCGGATACAGAAATACAAGTCTTTAAACCTTCCTAGTGCAACTTGTGTAATATCAAACTGCATTATTCCTCTGGCCTACTTATTTATGGGAGGGAATATTTAGGGAGGTAAAAATTGCTCACCTGCCTGCACGAGGCTTAGGGGAACTTAAGGCCCAAAGAAAACAGGATAAAAGTGATGGGCTCCTGTGGGCGGCAAATACTGCCCTGTGAACATCATTCAAGATCCATTAATTCCCACTGCCCTCAGTGATAAGACTAGGCTGTGGGTCACACATGTACATATGTTTTTAAATTTGCTAAAAATGGCATGTTTTTCTAGCTTCACTTTAAAACCACCTTGCCCTTTGCCAACAAGGTGTTTGTGCTCATTTCAGATTCACCGTCCCAATGGAAGAGGCACCGGGCTGGGTCCCAGCCATGGGTTTCACACTCCTGCCCCATGCAGGAGGATTCTTAGGAAGCAGTATCACCAGAAAGCAGATCCCTCTGTGGTACGAATCTCTGGAGAAGCCATCCTGGCGGCCGCCCAACTGGGTCTTTGCTCCTGTTTGGGGAACCCTCTACACATCTATGGGGTACGATTTCCACCTTGTGTTAAGGCACTTACCTGGTCTCACAGGTCTCTTGCTGTGCCGGATCAGAAAACTCTATCACTGTTTTCCCTGCGTTTGTAAGAAACTGTGTCAAGTTACCCATTCAGCAGGTAGAGACACGTCTGGGGAGCCCTGCGTGGGTTTGATAGGACATTGCTCTGTATGCAAAAAAGCCTGTATCAAAAGCAAGAGTTGGCAAAGCTGCCATTAATTAGCTTTCCTCATAGCCTCTGAGGGGGAGACCTGCCAAGCTGTGCAGCGGTGGAGCCAGCCAGCCCCGGGATTTCTTCTACATACACCCTTTGGTAGCTTTAAAATAATAAGAATAAAAAATTGGGATGGAGATGTTCTAACAGAGCTTGCTTAAAAGAAGCCAAAATCAAAACAAACACATTTGTCTTTTCAAGTAAAACTGCCAGGCTGCAAAACTCTACACATGTGAAACCAACACTTGCCTTATTTAACTAATTTAAAATACATGACAATACAGCCATTCCTGACAAGTGAACAGTTATCGTGGGGCCAAATACCATCCTCACAGCTGCTCCTTAAACAGCTACTACTACTCTTCTGGCAGCTGTTGCTTTAGTAAGATGGAGCAAAGACCTCTGTAGAGGTAGGTTGCTCCTGGGGATTGTCAGAACATGCCTAATAGTCACAGTGTCCCTCAGACTGCTCCAGAAGTAGCCTTGCAACACAGTGTGCTTTTACTTTCCCCTCGAGTGATAATTCAGGGCCACAATATGCATTTTATACTCTTCCCTTGCCATCTCTTCCATTATGCTGCTGCATTTTAAGTGATTTCTACCTGTTGTGCTGCCCTACCCCTCTGGCTTAACTACAGGAAGTTTCAGAGAGATGGGCTCTTTTCCAAGCTGAGAGCACACAGGCACCCTGCTGCTTAACTTAAATACCACAGCTGGATGCAAAATAGAGCAGTGATGTAGGCCTGAAAATGTATCTGAATGCAAAGCTTTCTTGTGCTCACGCTTGCTCTACTCTTGATTTCCTCTTCTTTCAAGAAAAGCTTTGTAATTTCTGCAGCCTTGTGTGCTGTTCCCTCTCTTCTGTCTGCATTCTTCCTCTACAGAAGATTAAAAAAAATTTTCTTCCCTCTTGCACATTCAGAGAGTTATTACTGGAATCAGAACATGATTGTGCTATGACTCAGTAAAAGATGCCTTGATCAAAGAGACCAGCGCTCGGTGGCTTCCCATGAAGTGTTTCCTTTGTGCCAACTGCACAGCTCATAACCCCCGTGGCTAGAGATTCCTCATCATAAACTTGGATATCAAGCTAAACATTTAAAAACCCAAATGGTAACAGCTGGTCGCTTACTTTGACAGCATGGGACTATCAGTGTATTTGGAGGTGGCTACTCTAGGGCATGTGCCAGATGTGCAGCACCTGAGTCTCTCCTCAGCGCTTATAACCCGTCCTTTCCTTCTGTAACCTGTCACGCCACCCTCATTCCACCACAACCCTCATTCCTTTAGAATCTCTTGAATACATTAAAAGCAAGAAATAATGAAAAGAGTAAGAAAACTGAAAGCAAGAGATAACAAGCTTGCATGCCCGTGCTCGATACTCGGTTCCCTAGCGGGCTGGCACACAACAGTCTTGTTCTGAAAGGAAAGACCTGGGAACAACTGTACGCAAGTACTGGAGCTCTGTAAGTCACAGAGGAGCAGATTTGGGCTCTGATGCTGTTGTGCAATGACTGCCCCCTGCTCTAGTCAGGCTTGTTCAGTGCAAAACCCCCACGTTAGCAAACCTCCCAAGGCTTCTGGTCTTTGGCAACTTTCTTGCTGGTCCCATTTCAGCACACTGTTCGGAGGCATGAAAATCTGTTCAAAATCCTCCAACCTGGCTGCAAGATCCTTCAGTTAGCCACGATCCCATGGACAGCAAGGAAGTGGCTTGCTTTTAATCCTTTCCTCAGAAATAATAAGATCTTTGTTCCCCTCATGTTTGTTGTCTCCCTTTCGAACCATGACTGTGGGACCCACTGTGCTCTAACACCAAATTCACCCATCTTTGGGCTGCTGCTCATTTTGTCCTTTCCCACTTCAGTTCCTGCTTCTCTCCTATCTTCATTTCAACCATTTGAAAATACATTTCCTTCTATTTTGAAGCATCACCTCCCATTACTAGAATAACACTTTATTCACTAGACACCTCCCTCTTCCACTCAAGCCCTAGGCTTGCTTCCCTTTCAATACACTGTTTTCTTTAAAGACTGAAAAGCAGCAGGGAATCTCCTCTGCACCCAGAAGCAAGAACTCTTGGCAGCACAGGGACTTCTTCTCTCACCATACTGCTGTCTGCAGCCTATGATCACCCCTTAGCATCTGGTTATTCTTCCAGGAAGTGTCTGCTATCTTCTTTTCACAATGAATTTAGACTCACGACACTGAAGTCATTTTGTCTGACGACCAAGACTGCAGTTGCCTTCTAGTCCATGCACAGAATTACACCTTGTGTTTGCTCTCCTCAGATATGGCTCCTACCTGGTGTGGAAGGAACTGGGGGGCTTCAATGAGAAGTCTGTGCTTCCACTGGGGCTGTACGCAGGGCAGCTGGCACTAAACTGGGCTTGGACTCCCATATTTTTTGGAGCTCACAAAATGGGATGGGTAAGTGGAAAAACAAGTTCCCTAAGCACAGACCTCTGCTATCATTTTACAAGGTGCTAAGGGTAAGTTTGGGCTTGTTTTCTTTTTTCTTCCTCAGAGGAAGGAAAAATGAATCAGATTCACGTAACTGGTACAGAACATGGCTTGGGCCATAGTTATCTGCCCCAGCCGCTCTTCAATGCGTCCGGTAACCACCTGAGAGAATTTACCTACGTACAGCATCATTAAATGATTAGATATCAAGTAGCTCTTTCTGTCACCTTTTGATAAGAGCTTTGTGCGACTAAAAGTAAACACTTCTGCCTTAGCAAAATTCCTAGGTACCACTTTGGCAAACAGCAGCGATAGGAGTGGTTCATTACATTACTCAGGTGATTGGTAACCATATCAGACAGCATTAATTTCTGCAGTCTGAGGAGAAACAAGATAGATCCTCCTTGCCAAAAAATAAATAATAAAAATAAAAGCCTGGTTGACTGAATATGCAAGTAATGCTGTAACAAAGGAACATTTTTGCAGGCCATCATTGATTCATCCACCCCACATCTCTTCAGGAAGCACAAGAGAAAGACAGGGGAAGTTTGACTAGCAAAGTGACCTGCTCAAAGTCACACAGGAGCTACAGTCAATGGAGAGCTTCCTGCTGCCAGAAAAATGGGGCTGGAAGGAATCTTCATCTCCCTCCCCTGCTCCCAGTTGCAGCTTTTGTGCCTATTCCTGTGTCTATTGAATCTTCCCAAAAGTCAGTTCAACTCACTAAGTCAGCAGAAAAATATCTTGTTTTTTGAGGGGCTACTTTTCTTAGCAGGAATCAGCTGTCAGAGGGATCCACCAAGTGCCAGAGCCAGTGCAAACACTTGGAAGCAGCTTTACAAATACTGTCTAGTCAAGAAAATGCAACAAGTCAAACAACACCAACCACCTTTCTGTGTTGCAGGGGTTGGTGACCCTCCTACTCACCACTGGTACAGCGACAGCTACAACTGCTTCCTGGTACAACATCAACAGAACAGCAGCGTATCTGATGGTTCCTTATTTAGCTTGGCTAACCATGGCTTCTGCGCTCAACTACCGCATCTGGAAGGACAATCGCAGCAAGAAACAACTGGAATAAAGAATTTTCTTAAGAGAAAGACGTCAGCTGAAAGATCTTTCTGGCGAAATGGCCTTCCTGTGCGTTTTAGCTAAACTACTTAATGCTATCAGACCAAATGACTGCTCATTACTCCTTGACAGAGCAGTAGCTTGTTCAGAGCAATTGTGTCTTTACTAAAGATGTTGCAAAGGGCTGCACACCTTGGTGAGTTTTATAGCACAACAGAAGATGGTGATTAGAAAAAATACTATTTTCTATATTACAGTATTACAGTTTTTATGACAACAGCATTTTAACAAAAAATGAGCACAAGTTACAGCTTCACTATGTTCAGACGTAGAAAATCAAGCCGTACGCTAACACGGCTTGCAGAAAGCTGCACCTAACAGCCCTCAGTGTGACTACGGTCTTAATCTTCCCTGTTTTCCACCAGACAGTGCTTTATTGCTGCAAAGCACTCAAGTCACTGTACTCTGGATATTTTGTCCTCAAGTCACTGTACTCTGGAAATGTTTAAGATCCGATCTTTTTCTACACTATTGTGCCTTCCAACTTTAAAACATAGTATAATCTGTCAGCTAAATGTATTAAACTGCATGTAAGTTTTGTGTCTTTGCTGTTATTGCTTTTTATATTTTAAGTAGAAAGATGCTAAAGGCAATGAGAAGCTCTAGCCTCAAAAATACTCCCAACTTAATCGCCTCTCACCATTGCAGTAGGCAAGACAAAAATCAGCAAATTCAATGCGCACATCCAGAAACCCACTGCATACCAGAAACAACATTTAGAACATCTGTAGTTTTATATTTGCACCTTGCTCTCAGGCAGATTGATTGCTGCAACTATCTAGAAAAAAGTCCTGCCTATTTAACACACTTCATGATGAACAGAACTTTAACTTCTGCATACATGGCAGAATTTGTCCATTTATCCTGAGCTCTCTCTTTAAACTTATAAGTTTAAAGACTGCTTTAGATTTCAGCAGCTTCCCAGATCTGCTTCATTTCTTCAGGCCTCCTCTGCCTTCCCTTGCTGTCCCTAGACATTTTGTCCCTCGCACGTCTTACATGATCCTTTCTCCAAAGTCTAGTTTCTTTAAGGGGCAGGCTAAGGATGACAGCCAGCAATACACCACTGCTATTTTCTTCCTAGCTTTTTATTGAAAAATAAGAGCCATTCAAATCTTCCATCTCATTAGCCTAGTGGTTCACTGCACTGAAATACTGTATTGTTCTCTTAACAAAAGCAGCCGTCTTTCTGTCCTTAGTCAGCAAAGTATTCTACTTATGGAAGTTAGTGTGCCTTCTTTGTGTAGGGAGAAGGGAATGAGGTGCCTGACAGCTAACAGCAGATCTGTCCTTCCCACTTTGTTTCAGCACTTGCTAAATCAGAGAACTCAGAACTATCTCGCTACAACAGAACGACCACTTTGTGGTGACTGACTTCACACACAGATTTCAGCATCTGCTTATTAGGTTTTAGAAGAATACCAGGACCTTTAGCTAAGCATTGTTTGGTAACTAAGCTTCATGTACTTGATTCATGCTCAACTTTATATATATTACCTTAAAATACCTTGCTTCACCTCAATTTATGTATTGAAACATTTCAGAACTTTGTTTAACAGAGGGGATTAAAAAAAAAAGTAGACTAACTCAAAATGATTCAGTAAATTATAATTTTAATGTCGACAGAGAGAAGCTGTACAATGTTTCCCAGCAAATGAGTTAGGCTACCTGAGAAACAAGCCAATTGTTCCAGTTACCGTTCTATTTTGTGGTCTCCCATATTCCATAAAACAAGACATTTGGTCAACACAGATTGGTGATATAAAACTAAGCAAGATAAGGAAAATGCAGACAAAATGATTATCAATACAGTGTATAGTTATGCATATTCTTCTGATATCACTTTTTTTTTTCCTGGGTTACCAGTATAGGAGGATATTTGCATAAGCAGCTCATAGAACTGACATAAGTATTGCTGTTAAGCACATCTTGGAAAGGAAACCATTTACGGAGCCAAGCCTCCTTGCCTAGACAATACATGTCACATGGCAGTTGTCTACTTCATCCAGAAACAGGGTGCTGAAGACATCATTAAAAAAGGTAGGGTGGTACTTGCAGGCTCTGTCACAGTCAGGATTGAAGTTCACCTCCAGGATCTGAGGCTGCATAATTTTTTTTCCTGGAAGGGAAAAGCGCAAACACTGACTTAATACAAGCTATATTCAGATACATTAGGTCAGAGAGTAAGGAAAATGGCTGAAAACAGCTATCTTTCATGACCTGGGCAAATGTTTTTACTTGTTTTAGTATGTTTGCTTTGGGGGGTGAGGGAAGTCTCGTCTACCACTGTTATCCAGAGGAAAATATATCCCAGAGAAAAATATATCCAAGGGATTCTGCAGTCACAGGACTAAGCCAAGGCCTTGTCTGGACAGGAGCTGAACAGTTCAGCTCCTGCTCTGGCAGATGAGCTTGCTCCTTTTGCTACAACTCCTCTCGTGAAACTGATAGTATCAAGAGACTTGCTTTGGTCTGCCTCTCCCATACAAGAGCTCCTCAGAAGAGGCAACCACATAGCTCAGAGCATCCACTACAGACAGAGCAGGCACTTTCAAACATTTGCTCCTCCTGATCCGAACAGGAGGAACTCAACCGAGTGCCTCCTGTTTCTCAGAGGAGGATGACAGCCACTACCCACTCTATGATGAGCCACTTAAAACCTCCTCCTGCAGCACCTCACTCCAGGAAAACGTTTCAGTAGTTGGAGAGGCAGCCACAAGCAGCACCCAACCAACATAGAGCCTCTACTGCTGCCTCAAGCAACCACAAGCGCAAGGAATGAGCTCCTCTGCAGTCCTGCACAGCACAGGAAAAGAGAACACTCAGCTGTGTTACTTAACTGCTGTCCTGGCAGTTCTTCTGTGTTGGAGCCTCTGCTGCTTTCTACCTACAAGAGGTAGATGTCTGGCCTGGGCCATGCTTAGACCACAAGAAACCAGTTTTAAAAAGTATGAAAAAAATCAACTTTCATGGAAAGGAGCTTCTCACCGTCTCTGCTGACGTCCCACTTGAGCATCAAATCAACGGCATATATTGCTCTCGATGATGGATAATCGCAGATCCCAAGAGGTGCAGGTTTAGCTGAAGCAACTTGGAACAATTCAGCAAATGCCTTAAAAATATCTGCCTAAAGACAGGAAAATGTCTCCAAATGAGATACAGAAATTCTAAAAAAGCAACAAACATCATCATTTTGTTCACAAGGCTTTTTTCTTAAAAGACAAGCCAATGGCTGAAAACCCACCCAGCAACAGCCCCAAAGGGTGCATTTAGACCTAAAGTCCAACATCATGAAAGTGCTTAGCATCTGCCAATATCCATGAACTTATCTTTTATAAGCATAAAAACATAAATACTATGGAAATCCTGGAAATAAGATTTAATTCTAATGTTAAATGCCTTTTCTCAAGCATTATGAAGTATTACACTTTCCTGGGCTTTCCCTCTCCTCTACATGTAAGTTGTGTGAATACCACACTCACAAACAGAAAAGGTTGGGGCTGCAGCTGGAAATTCTGCAGTGCAGTCCCAAAGTCAGGAAAGAAAAACAGGGAACAGGGACCAGGTTCTGGACTTATTACCCCTAAGATGTTAGAGTGATGGTAGATTAAGAACAAAACAAAACCCAGGCCACAGAGAAAAGACCAGTCACTTTTCTTTTAAATATGCCACAGGGTAAGTGCAGCCGTTGCACTGTCTAATCTGAGAGCGTGTAACTCCTCAAATGGAGGAGCCCTTGAGGAGCAGATCAGAGTCCTTATTTCTATCAGCCTCTTCAGCTCAGCTGGGCACATCCTAAGCAATAAGGATTCACAGATGCTTTACATGAGAAAGATGAATCGCTGACTTACTTGTACTGTTGTCCATGGATATTCTGGATATTGTTTTTCAAAAAGAGGAATAAACTCTTCACAGTGTACCTAAAACAGTGGAGCAACAAACACTGCTTTGGTTGGAAATGACAGATGATCGAAAATGGGCCATCAATTTTTTTTGCAGGTAGAGAAGCAGGGAATTTGGCAGTTCCAGAACCCCTTCCTTATTCTAGTGTTTCTTATTATTAAAAGAAAATTACCATAAAGTCTTTGAAAGTTATTAGCTGCCATTTTAGTAATTCTTTTTACTGATAGCTATCAACAGGTTATATTCAGGATGTAGGTTTGTGCCACAGGTGATATGGGGTCCACAGGAAAAACAGTCTATGAAAGTATTCTAAGCAAATGTTTTCCACACACAAGGTGCTTGTTTAAGTAAACGTGAATTAGGTTATTTGGCAACGGCCACACAGGCAGCATTGGAATATTACTTAACAACAGGAAGACAGGGAGTATTTTGTATCTAATTGCTTACCTGTTTTAATGTTACACCAGGAGTATAGTTCATGACAGTGAAATGCTTCTCATAGTCATGCAAGTCATCAAGTGAAAATGCCCTAATCAATGAAAAAACAATTAAACACTCCTTCATTTCCAAGGTATCAGATTTAATTCTGAAACTCTTCAGCCCAAGGAGGGGAAGGAATTAATTACCTGTTTGAAAAGCGCAGCCAAAACACATCATAGACATACAGCTTGAGTGGTTTTATGGACCGCAACAAGACAACATAACGGATGTCAAATTTCACCATTCCCACATCTTCTCGGTGAAACAAGACTGGATTCTCAATATATTTGCAAACTACCTAAAACAAAAAACAAAAATCCCACAGTTAATATGACTCAGCCTAAACAAAGCATCACTAGAACTTGATGACTTAATATATCTTTGCATGCATTTCAGTCTTTCCTTTGAAGTATGTATGAATACATGAAGTTATGCAAAGAACCAACCTTTTATCAAAGCCCTTCGGTGGTGAGGTGGGGATAGAAAGACCACCACAACACAGTTAAAGGAAAAAAGAAAGTCACTATAAGGTCACGGGAATTATATACAAAATTAACTCTGTTTCGAACTAGAACTGAGACGCAATTCTATGTGCACTTCCACATTCCAGAAAATATATACAGTCTAAATGCCAGCAGAAATACAGCTTAGATGACAGTCCAATATATGACTGCATATTGCAGACTCCCCAAAAAGACTTCAAGATTCATCTATTTTGGTGGCAAAAACAACACCCCGAGCCACGGAGCAGAGCAGTAGATCAGTAATAATGACCAACTTGGGGACAAAGCAATAATGTTCCAAAATAGCAGTAACTATAGGATAATGTGAACTCTTCTTCTCTTAATATTGCTTAAGGATTAGCATTAAAGCAGCAACACATCGGAGTATGATCTTTAGTATCAGGGCAAGGTTTTTTTTTTGTTTGTTTGTTTGCTTTGTTTTTTTAAATAAGAAAAAATAAGCCTTTTAGCACACATGGAAGCGTCTTCCACGCTGCCTCCACAGTGTTTCACCACTGCAGCAAACACAGCTGTCAGATTTGAATATAAATCAATTCTGAATTGGTCGAAGCAGCATGCTTATGGCCAGCACATGTTCTGAAGAAAATTAATTTCCTTGATTTCCTTCCTTGTATTTTTAGGCGTCCTTCCCCGACTACATTTTTTCTGCAGCTATGCCGTTTCCCATCGCGCTCGGGGGCATGCTCTCTCACCTTGGGGCTGCTTTCCCTGTTCCTGATGATATTGTTAAGGCTGTTGGTGATGTGGGTGTCCAGGCTTCTGGCCAAGTTCCACGGCTTGCATATCCAGTGATTGTCTTCTCCTCTGAGAAAGAGAGGGGGAGAAAGAGCACCAAAGCCTGTAAGCATCCACCTCATTCAACCTCATGTCTGAACATGCACTTGAGCTCATCTAGGGACTTCCTCCCTTGTCTGGATCCTTTATAAAGCTGCAGGCTACAAGGCAAGAACTAAGGGGTTTTCATTGGCAGCAGGGAGTGCTGGGTTCCAGCCATGAAGGGGCAAAAATGCAACAGCAGCTACCGCTGATCTTTGCAGTCAGGACTAACATGTTCTCACTGTTGATCTCCCTCTTCAACACTCAACTCCTTAGGAGTTGACCAAAAACTGGTCAGCACCACCACAAACACACACAGGCATTTCAAACTACTCTCATTACTCTCGTTAAAGAAAATGACTAAAAAGACCTCACACTTTACAGGCAGAATTCATCATGTGAACATAAACAAAATGCAGCAAAGCCCAAGTTGTGACAATATGGTGGCAGAATAGTTGCCAATGCCAAATTGCAGGCTGTTATTTTTCAAGCAAAGTGGGATCAAGAAAGCACAAAACCCAAGGGAATGGAACTATGAACCACCTCCTCTCGCGCTGCTGGAAGTAGCTGATGAACTGGGGCAATTCGGTCTGGAGGTTGAAAGTCCGAGGCAGCCACCTGGGCCCGTCTGCTCCCCCAGCCCGTCTGGACACGGACGCCAGGCAATCCTTGACAGTCAGGAGGTTCTCGCAGGGGAACTGATTCAGCATCACCTCAGGCCTCTCCTCACTTAGCTTCCTACAAAACAGGGTAGGGGAAAAACAGGCCTTCCAGAACACAACTTTCACGGCGGGGGCGGGGAGGAGAATCATCACAGAAATAGTGGCAACCTGTAGTCTTTGAAGTGTGAGAAGTTGAAGAGAATGTCTGCTTCTCCCTCGCTGTCTGTGAACACGAAGCGGGGATGTGTCAGGTTGTTGAGGAACTGCTGAACATCTGTGAAAACTCTAAAAGAGAAAGGCACAGAAAGAAAACCATCAGTTTGGTTCCTGAGACTGGGACTGACTGTAGCTTGAATAAAATGGTACCCTCCCCCCTCATCTTCTAAAGCTTGGCTTCCTAAAGCAATTAGGCTTTACCCACACATACTGTCTATGGAAATCCCCTAACTTCTTAGCTCCCTATTTTAAATAGAAGGACAGATACAAAAAACAAAAACAAAACAAAAACAAAAACCACCCACATATTTGGATAGAGAAATCTAAAGAATGGTTTAGTTCCTGTAACTTTCACAGCAATAGCAGTTCAGAAGACAGCATCTAAGCCTCTGACAGAGCAACTCATACGAGTTCCCTGAGATACCATGTAAGTGCTTCTGTTGCTGGAAAAGTCCTAAAACTCAGCACCTGCTGTTACTCATGACACGCACACACACACACACACACTGGAAGACTGGTCACTTTACCTCAGCAGCTTCATAAGACTGCTCAGAGCTTCAAATACACTCAAAAATATTCCAAATGATCCAACTATAGAAAGTACATGCATGATGCATGTACAAAGAAGTTGACATAACTTGGGAGTTAATATTACATCCCCTCCCCTCACAAAACCCAACCCAAATCTGAACATACCTTGCAAAGCATAAGCAAAATGTTAGAAAGCTCCCCTAAGCACAACCTAAAAAGAGCTCTAAACGGAGTTGGTGGCTCAGTCACCTCGGTGCCTCAGCTACCCAGCATGCCGAAACAAGCAGATAGCAGTACAGGGCATTTTGAGGATTTCACAGGTGAAAGTGACGTCACTTGGTTCAGAATTCAGAGCAAAGACTCCAAAAAAAAAAATTAACAGTGAAGTAGAGAAACAGTTCTCAGGGTAAGTGACCATTTAAATGGAGTAGGTATCAGCTGTATTTTTTCCCTTGAGGAACCCCTGTTTTGTTTCTCCTCTCCACTCCTATTATTATCAGCTGGGTGACCTTCCTCTCCTCCTAACTAAGCAACCAGAAGATATACTCCCCTGAGGGAGGCTTCTTAAAGAACTACAAAAATAACACAGTCACGAGGCAAAATATATTCCTTCTAAAGAGTAGTGTGCGAGATGTTTGACATATTGCCACAAGTGTTTTGCACAGCTCCACAGTGACACTGCACTGGTTATATAATTTACACTGGAGCCTAAGGCAAAGGGATAGAGCCTAAGCTAAGGGGTGAAGTTGCTGCAGATGGGGAGAATCACCCTGACATCCCTGGGGAAAGAAGCTACCAGGCTTTTGGCACTGCTACAGCAGAGGGGTAAACATCTCTTACAGACCCTTCAGCACCTCCTCTTTTTTCCATACATAGCGTTCTCCTTCCAAACCTGAACAAAGCACTATCAAACTGGATACAGGATCTGGTACAAGACCCACCAAATTCATCCAAACAGCCATGGAGCTAGAGCAACTTGCAGTGCTTCCCAAAGCCAATGACATGCAAAGCAGTGACTGGAGATGTACAACACTGCAACAAAGTCTTGAAGCAGCCAGCACCCCCAAACAGATGACAGGTAGTAACACATAAAACGCAAGAAATGCTAGAATTTAGGTTGCTCATTCAGCCCTAGCTCTGTCACTCAGAAGCATATCGTACAACAGAATCACACCCCACATCAACATTGGCCCTTGGTAGCTGGATCCAAACCTTGTTGATAGTTTTTGGTAGCAAGAGGATCATCAGTTCTGCAGAACAGACGGATTTTACACACTGAATCCACCAAACAAATGGAAGCAGCATCAGTTTGTGTTCCCTCCTGTGACTAAGCCCCTTGAACTAGGTATGGAAAGATTTCACCAGCACACGGCATGGTTTTTGTGGTGCGGCGCTGGCATGCCGGCCTTCAGGATTCCCAGGTTTCATGAGTGCCATCTGGTCTCCAACCCAAGAGGCTAAAAGTAACGTAACCAAGTACAGAAGCTGGCATGTTTATTCAGAAAAGCAACGTGGCTGGGTGAATGAGACTTGTATCTATGTTACAGATTTGGAGTACAGCAATTGTTTGGCCTGGGTTAAGCTATACGACTCTCGGGTTAATTATCTGTAAAAATAGTCCAGTTACAGTTGCTTTCCCCAGGAAGGAAGTGAAACCTCGGTTCACAATTAGTATTACGTTGGAGGCTATGAACAGTCATGGGTTGGACTCCTTTGCATACAAACTGCCAGAGACCTTTAAAGCACTCAGAGGAAAAATTTAAAAATATATTTTTTAAAACCAGAATCAGTAGACGTAACTCACTAGGGGATTCCTGAAGGTTTAAAAAAAAATAGTAGAGCTTCCTCTGCCTCCAGCTGCAGTAAATACCTTTGACAGCTCCGTTTCATCAAGCCATGGTTCTCACATCAATTCTTCCAACAATGGCAACAATGTGGCTGAACTATAACCTAAGGTGTCAGAACTGATTAATTGGTGCCTAAGGCCAGGAAAACAAAACTCCCATGGCAAAGCCCTTTCCTCCAGGCAGAAAGAGGCGATGATAATGAAATATTCTCTAACAAAAGATCCAAGGCAGAGGCTTGTGACCTTCTGTAGCATGGAAGGAAACTGGTGGAGAGCCAGGCAGTGTCTGATAACTCCAGCAAATCTTCACTCCACATCAGTCCCTAGATATCATTTAATCAAGGCAGGGTATTCTCCTTTCCCCCTCACTGCTTTTACACCACGTTTCCAAATACGTCACTTAGCTGGCTGGGCATGAAACAGATGCTTATTTGAGCAGAGGAGCAGCATGTACTTCATGCTAATTGGAGACTCAGTGAGAGATGGGTCATCTCCTCTTGCATGTCCGTAAATCAATTCCCCCCCCTAGTGTTAAATCAATGAAAAACTCCACACTGCACAAAAGTTTGAGTATTGACTTGCATTTGGTTACTCTGAACAGCAAAAGAAAGATCCCTATACTCATTTTCTCACTGTGAAGCATTAAAAATGAACTCCTTCCTAAAAAAATAATATTTCTCTTTCAAAAATCTCCCACTAGCAGAAGAGTTCATAACACTGGGCTGCCTTTACAGATGTACAGAATCCTGTTATCTTCTGTAAGATATAGCTTCCAAACACTATTTGAAAGACATTCTCATTTTAGTAGCTTACAGCTATAGAGAAACTTGCTAAGAGGCGTTATTCACATTATCAGTATTAAAAAAAAAAAAAAAAGTTTGCTTGCTTAAATTGAGCAGCCTTGCTACAACATCTTGAAATTAATGCGCACTCTGTGTTAAATACCTTAAGACTAGCTTTCAGAACATACAAAAACACAGCAAGGAAGCAGGAAGCAAGAAGGAGCTCAGTCTATCATTGCTCAGCACAGGCAGCCTATGGAAATAAGGCAGTCAGGGTGTACATTACAGTTGTTGCCTGTAAGTTAAGACTAGAAGGAAAAATACCACTCCACTCACTTCCAGTTTTTAAGTTACTTCATTCCTTCTATAGACAAATCTATTGCCATAAAAGTCTTGCCACAGACTCTGGATCCCAGACTTGAAATCTTTCTTATGCCTTTCTTCCTAGTTAAATAAATGGCTGGACGTTCCATACATACCCAAAAATAAAGAAAGACCAACCAGAATACAGCAAACCAAGAGGAGAGCTTTGTGTATGACAGATCCCTCTATGATATTGGACTACAGTATTAACTAACCTATTTGGGAGCATTCATTTCAGTCCGAGTGATTCACTTAGAAATGTAGCTAACTGCCCTCATTAATTCAATCACATAGAAGCCCTAACAGGCATATTAAAAAGTCAGGGATTAAAGACAAAGATATTATTCAGTAGAGTTGTGCAAATGAGAAAATACAAATGTTGGACATTACTTAATATCCTCAAAGCACGCAGTACTAAGCAGCAGTTATGAGAATCAACTCCCGAGGCACAGAGTTGACACGACTGATCAAAACAGGAGATGCCATCTCATAGCAGCTCTTTGGGCACCTTTAAAGATGACTGATACAGTTGAAGAGAAACATGAAAGACAAGATCAAGAGAAAAACAGATAATCAAGCCTAATACAAATTGCTAGGGCTTTTCACGTGAATTTCTTCTTTGAAATATTAGGGTTTTTTAAGCTACCCTCAAGACAACACTCAGCACAGCTGGATGCCACAGGCTCCCTTCGGCAGCAGTAAGCGGCAGTGCAACAAGATGGATTTTAACCTATCATTATGCTGTATATTAAACTACAAGTATTTGCTCCAATATATTTTAGAGTTCAGATTAAAAGTTTATTTCAGTTTCCCACTCTCTTAGCTCTACGTGGAAAGAGGATGACTCTGTAAAAAATTGTCCTAGGCACAAAATTCTAAACTTTGTAGCCTCGCACACTTCATCTTCTCTTCCGAATCCCCTGAAACGGCAAGAATGCTCACAGCAAAGCACACGAGCTCTCCTTTCTCCTCCTCAGGCAAAGCCTTTGGCCAAGAGAAGAGGAAATCCTTTAGGAGTATGTGGGCAAGGTGTTGGCAACATTCCTCAAAAGCAGAGTAGGGAGACTCTGGCAAACATGCTCCCTGTTTCTCCCTGTACGAATGTGATTCACCCAAAACATAAAATGCAAAAGGAAGGGCACTGCAACAATGGGGCAGCAGTGAAAGTCAAGTTGGCATGTCCCCACATCTTCCCTGCTCCATTCCATCTCTGCTAGATTGCATACATTTGTCTCGGAGAGACAAATACAGAGAGAAGCACACAGGAGGAAAAATTAGCTTCTGTTTACCCTCATAGTCATGTTAATCAGAGAATTCAACTGCGTAACAAAGTCTAGGCTATCACTGAGCAAGTCAACAAATGCCTCTCAAATGAAAGGAACATGACTTCCAATATTCCTTTTCTGACACTCAAGAAAAAAGCGATCTAGAGGGTAACAAACTCCAACACAAAGAAGCTAGGGGGTGAGTAAACCCAACAGACCTAAATTCTTGCGTCATGCAAAATGCTCCATGCCAGGACTTTGATGCCAATGCTACATGACAAACACCATGGATCAAGACTCAGAGTAATGTAACTGCATGTTTTTCTAGAATAAAATTAGTAATAAGGCAGTGTAGTCATGCAGTGCCACTGTTTCTGCTCAGTCCAAAGTGCTTTACAATCCCTTATCTTTGCAGTGCTTTTTTCAGCTTTTTTATAAAGTAGGTTCCGACCATCTTCTGCATTCTTGTAGTAAAGTACACTTTCAAATTTAAAACTTGAAAAATAGCACAGAATTCCTATTTCACTCCCTAGTGAAAACAAGTCCAACACTACAGTATTATGCAACTTTTCTTTCACCCAGAAGGTGACACTTATTTAAAACTCTAAACTCTTTCTAGAACAGTAAACAACAATCCATATACTAAAAATCCCACAAGAGAAACTTGCAAGTTGAAGTTTTAAGCAAGTTACCACATAAAAATGCATTAACTTGCCTCTGGCATTCAAAGCTGGAAAAACATTGATCAGCACACTGCAACTACTTATGCTGGGAAGAAAGTATTTTGTTCGCAGATACGTACTTGAAAACTTTGTCTTCGGCATAAACCGATGGCTTTATTTCTATAGGCAATTTCTCCTTGTTTTCTGTTAAAATAGCCTGAAAAGACAAAACCCACAAAAAGTTAATACTAGGTGGAATAAATGATCAACTTGGGTCAAACTCCATAACATCCAGGGGACATGAACAGTAATTTACACTAAACTTGGTGTATGAGTCAGGTCTATGAGAGAAATAATCAGGTTATGAGAGAAATAATTGAGAAATAATTAATTCAGCTTTTAAAAACAAGCTAGAGGTAAAATATTTAATATGACAAAGTGTTCATCGAAGTGCTTTTATTAAATTAGCCTATTAAAGTTTCCCCAAAATGCCAATCTTCCTCAGCTCATTCTCTGCAGTTCCCCATCTCTTTTTATATATAAATGTAAGTGTACAGTAGCATTTGTAAAGATGGTAGAAGTGACAGTCCGGCTGTACATCTGACTTGTTCCTGTCTTTGGCTCAAGTGAACTCCACTGGAGCTACATTTTGAGAAGTGTATTATGCTGGGCAAAACTCTGCTCAGAAAAGTCAAAATAAGTGTAAAGGCAGAGGGGAATCAGAGGTTAAAGGCCATTAGTGAAAAAAAGTAGTAGTAAAATGGCTTAGATGTGAGGGATTATCAACATGGCATAAAATCCTGCTTCTCCTACGCTTTCCATAAAGCACCAATTCGTATATGCTTGCGAGCACTAAAAGACAAACTCTACTGCCAACAAAGTGGCAGACTGAGTCTTGTTTTTGTATTAAAGATACTGAAAAAAAAGATTACACAGGAGGTTGAAACCTAGCTCCGCTCCTGTAGAAATCAGCGGGCAGTTTTTTTGCAGTAAGCAAAAAAGCATACTTAAAAATAAAAAAAATAAATAAACAAAATTCACTCCATCTTTTACAACCTCTCTGGCTGGTAAATGTAAAGACACCACTTCTGGGTCACTGGTGATACCCTGCCCAAGGAGGTAGCTCCTTACAAAAGCCTAGGAAGGGAGAAGTGTGTCTCTGAAAACCAGAGCAGCTGCAGCTCTGCAATGCCTGCCCAGCCTGACACGTCCCCCTTTACCTTTAGGGCCCGTTACAGGCAATGAAGTCATAAATACTGGAAAATACAAACAAAACCAAAATCCTAATCAAAGATCCTCGACATCATCTTCTAGCATAGATTGGACAATACAAATACAAAATAATTCCTGGCATCACTAAGAAGGGAGCCCGTACTTTCAAGACCACAATTGTCAGAACACTACCAGAAAATTAATTACTGTCTTTTTTCTGCGACTCAAACAAAGAACAGCAGCTGCTCTAGTGCCCAAAAAGATGCTTAACCCACCCCAGACATTTAATAAAGCATCATCTCCTCTGACACTGGTTTCTGCAATGATTACTTCAATCATTACCTATGGTACTGCTCAGTTATAACCTTTGTGGTCTGTGCTGAAAAACTGAAAAAGGCAATAAGACAGAAAACAGGAAGTTAAGCAATGATGTAATTGTAATGATTCTGTGACTCTTCTAAGCAGAAAATGAGCAGCTTTCAGATTTATTTAAAGAAAATTAGCTAAGTTAACTAGTTACATTTCTCATTACAAAGACAAGGAAGAAGCCACAGTAAAAACAAGACAGCCAATTTAGCTACCCAGTTACTTGCATAGAGAAATAAAACACTCAGAGCTGCAGATACTGCAAAGAGATAGCAGCAAAGTTAAATTTGAAATGGTATGACTTGCATACATCCTTAAAAACATTTTCACACAACTGCAGTTCTCTGCAAAGTTGCTGGCTCACATGTTAATGCTACAAACAGATACCTGAACTTGTGTGCACACTTCTGTGCATGCAGCTTTTGTGCTTACAAAAATATGGGCTGCAGAAATGCCAGGGACTTCATATCTCATTCTAGGCTTCTTATTTCAGTGTTTAAGGTTATGCTATTTGCTAAGCAGTTTTCCACTGGTCTGTCACCACTCTATGACTTTAATCTGCAACTAAATGCTCTTGAGTCAAAGAAAGCTCAATTGGTTGATACTTCCATTGAGTTTTCACACCCAGCAGGTTTTGCCCATCCTCAATTATAACACTGCTGGCACTATGGACACATCTTTAAAAGCTGCACTTTGAAAACAAGTAGCAGCCAGCACAGCATCCTCTTTCAATTGGTTGATACTTCCATTGAGTTTTCACACCCAGCAGGTTTTGCCCATCCTCAATTATAACACTGCTGGCACTATGGACACATCTTTAAAAGCTGCACTTTGAAAACAAGTAGCAGCCAGTACAGCATCCTCTTATGCATCAGGAATCACGCTCCTTTTATATATATATATATATATATATACACATATACATATACATACACACACATATATATACATATATATATATTTTATTAAAAAGGGATCTACTGCAGGTTCGTCGCATGAGAAGGAGAGATTCCGAACAGCATTAGTTTCAACAATAAACAACAGACAATGACTTAACAGGGCCATCAAATTAAAGATGCTGTCTCTGTTACAATGCTTAATGGTTCTAAATCACAACATGAAATGCACAACTAGCCTGAAAAGTATATGTACTTGCTATGTAAATAACATAAAATTCCTGCAATTCAATACTGACATGAAGTGCTATACTAATAAATTCAACAGTGTAAGTCTGTTAGACAATGTCTGCAATATCTAACTGAAAAATAGCTACCTTACATGTAATATTTTGCAGCATGTTTTATGAGCACAAATTATTTTTAGACAACATCATATCTCTAGTACAAAATAGAATAGACAAGCTCACATAATAGAGATGGGTTGTGTTACTTCAGTTTTGGAACAGTTATATGTTATGTATAAAATATTTCTCATCTCACCATGCTCTATTTGAAATGATTTAGATTTTAGTTCATATGTAACACTCCTATCAATCTTCAAACTAGAACGAAGCAAAATCAGAATATTTGCAATCATCAATGATCTCAGATACTGTTTCTTCTTAAAAGAGGGGTAAAGAGGAGGGTTGATAAAACTATACCTGGTAATGCTCATCCGATGGCTCTGGGGTGAAACAGCTGACGTCCACCACTTCAGTAGGCACCCACGGTAACAAGACACATTTCCTGATCAAGCGATCGGTTTCCCCATAAGCATAGTCACGAGTTACCTCATCTGTGGCAGAATAAGAGTCTGTTAGGAACTGCCTTTCGTTTTCCAATGAAAGTCTTCCTTGTGCCACATCACACAAATGACAGCTTAACAATGAGTATTATCACAACTGTGGTGATTCAAATGCAAAATTAGACAGAATTAGGAACTACATTAAAAAGGGTATTATTTGGGTTGCAAGCTTTAGTTGCCAGCCAGCCAGCTAGCTTAATGTAGGGCATCCCTTCTACATGATGGGCACATAAGGGAGGCCCCAAACAGGATTACAGAAACAAATGGTTAGTCTGGCATTGCCCAACTTCAAGTACGTGGCTCTGTGACTCACAACTACAAACAGATGTTTTGAGAAAGCTTTTTAAAAATATTCTCAGATGCCTGACTCAGTTTTTATATTAGAACAGTGATGCAAGATGAAGTTCTCTGACAATAAAACACCAGTTTGATTTTGGACAGATAACGGCCTTCATCTCACATAAGCTATAGTGCTAGAAACTCAAGACAAAACATTTTAATTCCATAGAACTACAAACATTCAGGCATTTTATATTTTGGAGCTCAATGATTTATGAGAATGTGACCTATTTCCTGTTGTGAGGATGAAAAGAAAAATGCATGGCAAGGATGCTTACCACCCGTTTCCAGGTCTCTCAAAGGCCAGAGAAGAGTATATGCGATTTGCTGAGGCATATAAAATAAAGGTGCTGTTGCAAAGCTAGGCTGATCCGAATGCTGAATGCGTGACCCAAATTCATCCATAATGTACCACACAGGAACCTTCTCCTCGGCGGTCTGTGAAAGGAGAAGTGAGACAGCCCGCACGTACCCAGCGCTAGACAAGCACCGCAGGACACCCTGCAGCTCTTCCCTGTTTCCCAAGGCTCTGGGCAGGTGGCAAGTAGGGAATATTGCTCCTGCTGGAGGCTAAGCCAGTCTAGCCTCCAACCACAGTGAAAACAGACAAGCCAGTTCCCGACCCAGCTGCATTTTCTCATTTTCTTTCCTTGGCTACCGCTACCGCTTAGCAGTCCCATATCCCCTGTACCAAACAAGCCAGTTGAGGGAGCTAAACCAGCAGAAGGATGTAGGTCTTTTTTGTAGAGTTAGTTTTCTCATAGTTTCTTTTGGTACCAGTTTGCATTGAGCTGAGGAGGAATATAGAGCTGTAGGATGGGACTACAGCAGAATCCCCAGCAACAGCTCTCTGTGATGCAGCTCCAGCAGTCTCATACTTTCCTCCTCACGATAAAATCCCAAGTGAATGAATAAAGCTTAAGTTTCCTAGTAATACTGTTGCCTGTCTTTCACAGATGCAGAAGAGAGAGGCACAAAGAGAAGGAAATGGAGGAGCTGCAAATGACTTCAGTTATGCAAGCAGTGCAGCGCCAGGAAGAGGAAGAGAGGCCAGGTTCAGCTACAGGTTGCATGAATCATTTTCTAGGAAAGCACTTTTAAATTGATAACACAGGTAATCCCACCTGATTCATGAGCTATTCATGACAAGATGGGAAGAAAGGCACAGGGTAGAAAGACAAGGGGCACTGTTTGGATCTGCATTTTGCTTAAAGAAAAAACACAAAAAACAACCACCATGAATTCCTTTCACAGAGATTTTTTTTCAGGCCTGATACTACCATGAAGTCAACACCTACCCTGATAACGTGTGTGCTGCAGGGCAGAGAACAATCTTGGGTTCCTGAGTTAAGTGGAGCAGGCTGGTCATACTCTCACTCTTCAAGGTTAACTCCTGATAAAAGGCACAGGCCCTGTCCATTCTGCATAGAGCTTGGCCCTGAGAATTTACCTTTTTCCTCATTAACACAAAGGACCAAAAAAAAAAAATCCTGGGAGCTATATCACAGTCCATGATGAGAGAATTTTAAACAGACATGTTTAAAACATGAGACAGAAAAAACAAAACAACAGACATGAGACAACATGTATGCATGTGCGGGTATTTGAAAGCTCGAGACCTGCAAGGATTGTGCTGAAAGGCTGCGTAGGCCAAAGGGAGACAAACCTGCTGTGGTCTGATCTACTCTATCTGCAGGCAGCAGCTCCTGGTACAAGCTACCCCCAGAAACCTACTGAAGACTCTGTCTTGAAGTTAGCTGTTCAACACCAGAAGGGCCTGAGGGTGAACTAATATTACATGCTGTGGAAAATCAGCTGCTGTCAAATACAAGCCAGGAAGTTAAGTTATTGGAAAACAGAAACACACCCTTGGTATATACAGCACTGCAGAAGGCTGTGAACATGGCTGCTGACAGATCACTTCTGCGTAAGACAGCTGATTCAAGTGGGACTCTTACCTTCATTATGAGAAATTTTTAGGAGTCGGGAAAAAGGCCCAGACCCACAACACACAATCAGATCTTTCAAGCCCTGTTGTTTTGCATCCTGCTCTTCCCCTCCGTTAAAAAACAAAATAAACATCCCTCAAAGCTAAGGGGAATACTCCAAGTACTTATTAGAAAGTTGGTAGCAAACCATGGCACGTTTTAGGACTACAAGACACTCACTCTCCTTTCAAGTCTGTTCTGAAATGTCAGTAAAGGAACTTTTACTAGTATTAAGATATATCTTTAATAGCCATATATTGCAATGCCTTCACACAGAACTCCTTAGAACTCTTTAGCATCCGAACATTCAGGCTTTGGAGACTTACTCCTTGAGAAAGCTGGTAGGTCTGGTTGTATTTCCACATTTCCTGCAGCACTTGCTCTATACTGCCCTCGTCAGGGACCTCTCCGTGGAAGTCAATCCCCATGAGATTTGCCATCCTGTGAAGCAAGCCGGGGACATGGAGCAGCTGCTGCCGGGCATGGTCGATGCGGTACGTCCAGGCGTGGTCAATGAGGAAAATGCTTCAAGAGGTTTCAGTAACGTTACAACAATGCAATTTTACACAGCCAAAGGCTCCCCTGAATAAGGGCTACAGTTCCTTGTACACTTAGGACAACTACTTCTTTTCCTACTCCCAAAGTAACTCCTAGAGTGTACACTGTGACACAAAAGAATGAGAACAACTTCCTAGACATAACATTGTGGCTTAATTTACACTTCTTGTTCCAGGAAGCAAGTTGCACATTAGTAATTATTTCTGGGAAGATGAGGTGCAAGCAGAGAGCAGAGCACACAGTTTGTATCTCCAGATCCCTTTAATAACCCAAGACACGAGAATTTTTTCCCTTTGGTCATCATTATCTCCACTGCATCAACTTGAAATTCTTGCCTGAAGGAGGAAAACACTACATTTTGTAACAATATTCAGATATCTCATTACTGGTGAACTCTAACATCTACAGCTACACATAAAAATAAGCAGAGATCATCACAAGCCTGTATTACTTGCCCATAAGAAAAAAAGGCTTGGCTTTTTTAGACTTTCAGGGATTTGGGAGAAGAAAGAAAAAAAAATGTATTGTTTTAAAAGAACTGTCAAGCTAAAACTAAACAAAACCACAAATGACTGGCAAGTTTCCCTTAAATACAAGCCTCATTTATGCTTCCTGATGTTTACAGTGAAAGCACAAATATTTAAACAGAAGAGATCTCAAAATTTTGGTTTCATCTTCTTAGTGAACTAAATGAGAGAAAAAAAAGAATTCTACATAAAGGATGAGAGAGGGGAAAACACCACCAAAACACACTTGGTAAAGTTTAATATAAGTCTCCTGTCACGTCCATTGAATACCCTTGACCAATTATCATATCTCAAATTTCATATAAAGAGGAAATTTAATTTAAGTTTGAAATTAAAGACACCAAAGAGTGCTAAAGGGAAGGATTTTTGAAATCTGTTTCAAACCAGAGTTCACAGACACGTGCGTTGGTATTCTGCTCCCACCTTCATACACAACTCAATGCTGCAAGGAAATCCATGCTTATTGCAGGAGGGTTTAGAGTTCATAACTTAAAGGTTTTTTCCCCCTCAGTTTTAGAAAGACAATGACTTTGGTTAAAGCTGGCATGTAAAGGTGGGTGGGTATCTGTGCTCTGCATTGGTGGTTCAGCTAAAATTAGCCTTGATGAGTAAAAACAATCTAAATTCTAGATGATGAATGATCTGGAAAATAACTGTTATAGAACTGAACAGAACGGTGCTTAGAGCTCCAGAAGATCTTAAGCTTCATCTCACAATCACAGTTTGGAGTTTGGTGGAGGACGTTTTTTTTTTTTTTTCCCCAGGGTCACACAGACTCAGAAATATAAAGTTTTGATATTATTTAAGGAGTTTGTTACAAGTCTGACTGATTTCTAAGCACTCTCCTGCACATTTTAAAGAATAACAACATAAGACATTGCACCACAAGTATTTTCGCAAAATATGCCTTACAGCATGTAGATTATTTATACTTATTGAAACAGGCAGTTATACTTTATAGTAAGAAAAACAGGGGCTTTCTGAACAGGATCAAACAAGTTTAAGCAAACTGCACATATGTGTCACTATTTTGGGGTTTGAGGCTACTATCAAAGATTGTACAATAGTTAGGAAATCACTGCTCACCTGTCTGGATTGGAGGCTTGAAGTCCATTCTCATTTGTTATGATCACTTTGAAACAAGAATCATTTCCAGGATTTGGTTTCTTTTTCACTTGTGCTTCCAGTTCCTCCTCAGCTTCTTCCTCCTCATCCACCTCTTCTACTTGCATTATCCCAAAGTAGTCACCAGCATCAAATACCTGAGATTGGAAGCATGCAGAATTGCAAGCAGTTAGTTGAAGCGGTTTCCTGACATGCATAATTCGATACTGAAAGGCATCCGTAGATAATTTTGGCTTGTGATCTGACAACCATTAAGCACTCTGAACAGACAAATCAACTGTAGCATTAATTCTTCCATGTTTTAATAGAACTGTTTGCTTGGGAAACTTCCTTAGTTAATATCGGCAGGAAGATTTATCAGGGTGGTTTTTTGTTTGTCTGTTTGTTTTTGCCAATGGGTCTATTGATGATGGTCTATTAGACCCTCTTTTGGAAGCTGAGGAGGTCTTTGTTCAACTTTACTAAAATCAACAATTTAAATCATTCAGAAATAGAGTCTCATATTATGGCATGTAAAGCTCAACAAATGCAGATGTTAGCCAGCCTCCACACTATGCTGAAATGTATTAAGACCCTTAGAGAAGATTTTACCAGCCGAGTTGAGAAGCAACGAAGAATTCCCAGTTGGTTTTCCTTCTCTTTTTCCTATTCAAGGAACTACATATGTTTCTTGTACATATGTCTGAAAATGTTTTGTTCTCCATCTTTCCCGCTCTAGATGTAATAACCTGATCATAAATCAAGGAGGTCACTACACAAGTCATCTTCCTCCAGCTTCTGCCCAAAATCTTGCCAAAGAGAGGATTTGCAAAAAATCTCTGCAGAACTAAGATGCTGCTGGAATGTACCAACTTTTGTAATTTCACAGTCAATGTATGCTTTTCAAGAAGAAGAAAAAAAAAATGCATTCTGAAATTTCAAAAGACTCAGGAAAGTATCTGCCAACAAATGCATTTGACAAGTCACTAGCACACTATGCAATGAGGCAGAAGCAGATAAATCAACAGTCCCCTTACACGTCTGTCTTAAAGAGGTGTCACACTTCCTAACTTCACTAGAAAGTAGTAAAGGGGGCAAAGAAATAGAAGAATAACCTCAGGAGCAGCTGGTTTGCCACGTCAAGCCTGACCTCTGACGCAGCATTAGTGCAAGTCAGTCCTTCTAGACACTGACAGCTTGGCAGGCGTAAAAGCTCAGAGGTAGCACCAACTCTTTAGTTATTCCTTTCAAGTAAGCAATGCTTCAAAATAATCATTTCAGCTAAACTCCAGTAGGAGGAACTTAATTCACCGTTTACAAAGAAAAGACAAGCAGACAAAGCAGCTGCCAAAATACCACTAGCAGGGCAAACACCTACTTCAGTACAGTGCCCCAATACAGATCCAAAGGCAGGAGTACCTGAAATGCCCTTCTCAGGAACAGGGGATGGCATTTTCCTTTGAGCTGGGCAGAGGAAAAGGGAACAGCCACCATGTATTGGATAACTCCACCTGTGCACCTTCCACAGTGTAAAGAAAGTTACTGTTTGCAAAGCATGCCCTGATTTTTAAAAGTTTGAAGTAAATTTTACATCACCAAGTCCAACAGGCACCAAGCTAGAAATTCTTATCCGTTCCTAGTTTTTCCAGTTTTGCTAGAAGAGGATACCACTATTCAACAGTCCACATTTCCCGCACGTTTAGGTGTAGTTGGCTGGGCACAGAGGGGAGATCAGCCTTGTCACAGGCTCCACCCGCTCACCAAACCACCACGCTGGATGTTTCATCAAGTGCTTCTGCAACCAAAGAAAGCTGATGGGTTTGCGTTTCATAGCACACGAACTTGGCACTTCAGCAAGACAGCCTCCAAACCCTCCAAGCACAGGTCTCAGGCTTTCCCTCCAAGGGAGGTCAGCTGCATGAGACTGCAACAGTGGAATTTAGCAGGTAATCTTTGCTTTTAACACTTTTCCCTGCAGCACTATACTAAACAAACAAACAAAAAACCTCCTCCCTAAAAATGACAACTCTGAAGTGAATTGTGAAGTTTCCTCATCTGAGGCAATTCACACTTCTCAAAGCAGCAGTCCAAGGGCTGCCTTCAGAGAGACTTTCTGAGCTTCCTTGTTTCCTAAGCTCAAAGCAGATTAATAGAAGCACTTGAGCAGTGAATGGGCTGGTTGGCAGCATCTTCTGGATGGAGCAGGGCAGTAGCAGACACTACTGTCCCCATTCCTTCCTCCCCTTGAAGGAAGCTGCCACCCTTATAACTCTATTCCTTAAAGGCACCATAAACCACTTAAGGCAAAAAACAGCTGCATAAGATCAAACCAGCAATTAGAAAGGCATAAACTTCTGCTTGAAGCTCAGCAGGGAGAGCTCACACAAGCTGCTCCCCTAGAGAGTACTTCTGGAGGTCCATAACCACTTCTGGAAGCAAGCAAATCAGTATCAACACATTCTGGTGGCACAAATATTGCAAGCAAAACATGGCTGGGCAAAATTACTGCCCCTGGTTCTCTACCAGTCTCCTAACAGAGGGGTATTAAACACCAGGGCAGGCAAAAACTGCTCCATGCTTGAGTGCAACTCCTGTGCAACAAACCTACAGAGTGAAGCAGGTGTGATATGCTGAGCAGGCCGGTGTCCTGCTGACACCTATACCGCCACGCACATGCATCTTCAGCAAACCCCTGCCAGGCGCGTTTCCAAACGCTCCCAAGGCCCACATGCAACAGCCTGACCTCCTCTGATCTGGAGGACATACGTTATTAGTGCTGATCATGCCACACTCCTAAAGATTAATCAAAAACCTCTAATTCTAGTTGGAATGTCAGTAGAAGTTGTCATTTGTCAGCTCCATCTTAGAGTCACAAAAATCTTGGGACACATCGCCAAAGCCTGGCCACAGCGTGCAACATGTGGCTGGAACACAGAAATGGTGATGCATAAAATTAGCTGTAGGGACTGCACTGCCCACGCTTATCCACTCGTACAAGCCTCGGTTATAACCAGACCATGCAAGCCTTACTACATTTGTACATAATTTGCCAGTTTTTGCCAAATACACAGAAAGGTTTCCTCCCCAGCAGAGAAACGGAATGCTAAATGCACAAGTTCTATTCTTTTTTTAAGCACATTTCTTGATGTAGCAGATATATTTTGAATTAGCAATCCAATTTAATGCCCAGTTTACATCATGCTCTTAAAGGCAACCTGCTCCAGCAAATCTCAAAGTAAATGAAAACAAACCCTTGCAGGCTTTCACACACACACACACACACGAGGCAGGTGCTGGAGAGCGTGCGTGTTGGAAAACAGCTGCTTGGGCTGGGTAGAAGAGCTACTGATGTAAGAGAAAAGATTTTATCTGTGTTCTGGATGTAACTTTTCCAGGTTCTACCGTGCTAGAAAAATATTGTCTTTGCTAACAGGTCAAGACAAATGAAGAATTCCTCCCACTCTCGCACATGAAGGGAATTCATCCCATGCCCTGTTGCTTTTTCCCCCACTTATTCTTCACCTAGCCTGCCAAAACTTCTACATCTCTCCCCCACACCTCCTCGGCTGTCTTTACTTAGATCTGTGTTGTCTGGAGAGAGGCTGGATGAACAGCCATAAAGTATTGCAGCTCCGACTCTACCTCCCCACGAGCTCATACCACACTCCTCACATTTTCCCTGGACTTCCCAGTTTCCTCCATATCCTTTTGCTCCCATGCAAACACTAGAAGCGGCAGCAGTAAAAAGAGGGATCAGCAGCAGCCTAATTTATCTCCCTAAGCGCATTAGAGCCATTGCCGTGCTCTCTGCCCTCACTCCAGCTCTTAGCTCCGAGCAGGCTCAGCCTCCCCCACAAGCGAGAGGCGCCTGTGCCGCCTCAG
This sequence comes from Tinamus guttatus, assembly GCF_000705375.1. The sequence goes on from NW_010582272.1 coordinate 213,502, forward strand.
GGCACGTACTCACCTCACCCTCATGTCCCCATCCCGGCCTCTCTAAAGGCATCAGGGCTACAGGCTTCCTCCCTCCGCTTCTCCACGACAAGGTTGGTACCAGGGAAAGACACACAAATCCCAGACCTGCTTTGCATCACAGCATAGCTCCACAGCTTACCAGCTACCTTCAGCTTTCTAATATTGCTATGTGGCAATGCAACGGCTGGCAACTCTAGGGCTTTTTGTTTGTTTGTTTACCAGCTTTATAGTGCCTCCTGTCTATCCTGCTCCAAAAGTATCCCTTCCCTTGCCTTCTGATTTAAGCAGGGAAACAGGTATCCCTCATTTCATTTATACCAACTCCTGCTGAGGGAGGTATAGTCTAACAAGATGCTTGCAACAGAGCAAATGCTTGGATTGATGTAGACATTTCTTTCTGTAACACCACTCACAGGAATACACATGTATTTAGACTGCAATGCCAGTCACTCAACAGTTAGAAAGCACTGGAAATAAATTCAGACCTGCACTGCCCATATGCGCTAGGGACAGTTAGACTATATCATGACTTATCATTCTCCCCTTCTGCCCCAGCACTACAATGAAGAAGAAAAATAACAAGCCAAATAATTAGAAGAGTATCTTCCTTTTTACTTCTGCATGTGTGTTATATAGGACAAGGAGAAGAGACTGTAGCATACTTCCTGCTCAAACTCAGCTTCAGGTGTTTCTCTCCTTGCTTTGCACAGGGCCTCCTCCATGCCCTCACCACTTCTGTTTTCTCCACACACATTTCTGCCT
>NW_010582272.1:215003-256380 GCF_000705375.1 Tinamus guttatus
TGCCGGGTGGGGGCGGGGCCGCGCGGGGCGGGGCCGCTGCCGTTGGGCCCCCGGGGTTACCGTTAGTGCGGGGCGAGCGCTGCCTTCCTCTACGCGCAATAAACGATGTGTTTTTATGTGTGCTTAATGTGTATTTTTATAGCGTCACGCGCCTAAGGCTCCCGAGCTCGGCTCTCGCCAGCCCTTCGCTCCCCCCGGGCCCGGGGAAGCGGCGCGGGTGCGGTAGGAGCCGCGGCGGGCGCCGAGGACGTGGCGCCAGCCTCGCGCTGGGTGTCTGTGTGGTAAACGGTGGGCAAACCTCCCCCGCCGAGCCCGTCCTGCCTCACCGTGTGCTCCGGCCGCGTCACCACGCTGCTGGGGTGCTGCTAAGATCTACCAGATGAAAGATAGAAACACGAGTGGAGTTTCCCGTGTTCCTTCACTGGGCTCCGGCCACGCTATGCTGAGTTCACAGGCGTTTTTAGTAATAGTGAGGTCTGGGAAATGAGGAGGGCCATGGTGGTGCCTTTGCGCAGCGATGGTAAACCCGGGAGGATGGATCCCGTACCAGTCTTCAGAGGGATGGCGCCTACAGGGCAAAAAAGGCAAAACCTGCTTGTGCCACCCTGCCCTCATCTCTCTCTGCTACAGACTTGATACATAGTGGCTTGTTATGCATGCACATGATACATTTCTACACAGCCTGTATCGTGTATATCAGGTTAAAAGGCTGTTGGCAATTTGACAGCGGCATAATTTTGCCCACCGGAACAAACGTCTCGAGTTTGGAGCTGTTTGCTGTGCTAATTTGAATGAGTTTTGCTTGTTTACTTCTTTTCTGCCAGGTGACTTTACAAAAATGAGAAAGTTCCCAGAAAATACCGCTTTTACAGTTATGATAAAAGGAGACTATTACCTAAAAAAAAAAAAAAAAAAAAAAAAAAAAAAAAAAAAAAAACACACCAAATAAGAGAAGCGGGGTAGACTCCATGTTGCTCAGCAGGCCTGCGCTGAACATGCCCTGGCCGGAGGCAAGGGAATGTGCTCTTGCTCCGACACGGTATTTACATTGTTTTCGCCAAGCGTGGGCTGGTGCGTTCTCGCTGATTAGCTGCACTTCCACCCCGCCTTGGGCAGGAGCTGTGGCTGCCAGCCCGCCGTGTGTGCGAGCTGGTGCCTCTCTCTGCATCTGGGGACAGGTTAACTTGTAGCTGATAAACGCCGAGCAACATTAAAGCACTTTGGGCCAGCAATGGAGGAATTCGTTGTGAGTTGGCATATGCAAAGCAGTATTTGCCCTTCACAAATCCAACTGGAGCCTCACCACTTTTCAGGAACCCGGCAGTTCCCAGCTTGATTACGAATGGTTCTCTCTGATCCCATAGGGCTGGTGTGCACTTCCCACTTAATTTTCCTGGTTTTATTCAGGTTAGAATCTCCCATGGGGGCAGGATATCACAGAAACTGTTTCAGAAGAGAGGTAAAAATATACAGCACAGAAGAGAGCCTAATAATAATAACATAAAAAGACATATTTCTCAGAGATTTTACAGTAAGTGCCTTATTGTGTCATCAAATAAACCTTACTGTCAGAAAAACAACTTGCCCAGCATTAAAACTAGAGCGTCTTGTAAACATGTACAGCCATTTAATATAAGCAGGAGTAATGGCACGGTAACTTCATGAAGTATAGGGGTTAAAGGATAGCGATACAAGACAGAGCAAGGACAAGGCACTCTGCTAGGGGACTGTCTGCTAAAAAGTCTCCAAGAATGAGTTGCAGTTTGCAACTTTTATAAAAGATTAGAAGACGTTAAGAAGTCATGTATTACACAACATCTTGGTGATCCACAGCTTTGTCCATTTTAATATTAAGAGGCAAAATAGTCATTTATTATTATTGTACAGGACTGTACAAGTACAGGACTTACTTTTGTAAGTCAGTCGCTGCTGGTGGTTGAACACAGAAGTGAATTTCTCCCAAATCTGCCTTCGCTTACCTCCTGGTTCACTCAGGAGTGCTGTTGTTCAGGCCAAGTGTTAAAATGACATTTTGTGAGCTCGTTGAGAAGCTGGAAGTTCTGAAAGAAGAATGGATCGCTGCTAATCTTTCCAAGCTTATTTCATTAAACTAGAATCTTATGTGCAACGTTGCACATTACTGGCATTTAATCTGACTTGCAATGACCTTTTGGCAGTTTTGAATTCAGCTCTGGTGTCCTAGATGGGAGCTGCCTTTTCCTTAGAAAACCCCTTTAGTGCTCTAAAGCTCTAAAGGGAGCTGAAGCTTTCCACCCTCCCTCAGGGCCTCCCTACGCTGGTGCCATCTCACATGTTCTCCATCTTGAGGCACTATCCGTAATCTGATAGAGGTGACGTGGTAACTTCTTTGGAGCATAATTAGGGTAACTGCCCACATTGCATAAATGGATTGCTATTAGCTGAAAAAGGCAGCATTTGACTTCTTGCTGCCAGTCAGAATTTAGCCGGGCGAGATAAACATAGACATGGAGTAATTTTAAGAAACTGTTGAAGATCTGGGAGGGGTGCGTGATGTGCTGCTTCACTCCCGCCATGAGTTCTTGCTCTGCAAAACACTTGTTGAAGTCTCTTTGGAAGGAACAAGCTCAGTGTCCCAGCACGTACAAACTCCACTTGCTCTATGGGAAAGGAAAAGCTCCCCGTTGTCTACAGATGTGAACCAGACCAAAATATATGAAGGTAATCCAAAAGATGCGTTCTCTTCTGAGACCTTTCTACATCGGACTGGTGCACTGACCCTCTTCCATATGCAGGAATAAATGGCAGGAGAGTGTTTCCATTCCATTTTATGTTTATTATGAAAGTGATTTTAACAAAAGTTTTATTACATGCTTCATTTTGAGCTTTGACATAGAAAACAAAGCTATTAATATACAGAGGCAAAAGGAAATGTATTTTCTTATACATTTACAACAACATTTTCTACTACGAATCTGACAGTCTTGTTAAAATATTGGTAAAGCTTAGACCACTGGATTTTATTTTCTAAGTATCAAATTTTGTACAGTTGTTCACTATCTTTGCTCTAAACTATCAAGATACATTTCATATGGAAATAGCTGTTTGTACATAATTTACATAGGTAATAAAGCTTAGAAGTCCCAGCAGCATCTACAAGGGTTTAGTTCAAAGTGTCACTCATGCCCAGTGATCTACACATAGCAAGTCAGTACAGAAAGCAGTATTACACATCTGGATACTTTTTCCCCAAATCTAGTCTACCAGAAATACTCTTTAACTGATGGACAGGATCATAATGAACTTTACATATGAGAAACCCTCACGGACCTCGGTGGCATTTGTTTTGCCTAAAAAGGGCTCTATGATCAAATCCAAGATGTGGTTTTATCACTCCCTTTCTACGTAGGAGCACAGATAGACCAAACTGTTGGCTTCATGCTATGTTCAGGCATAATATTTTGAACTCCCTTTTATTTCTGAATTTTATGTTGTTCCTTATCTAACAATGCAATAAGACCTAGCACTAACTTTAAAATACATACTCTTTATACGTTAGGAAAACAGTAAGCACTTCAGAATGACACTTGATAGTCAATTCTGTGAAAATTAGTCAATTCTGTGGGTTAAGCTGCCCCAGCGAGGCTGTTCTACGACCCCAGTGAGCCTGCAGAAATGACAGGAGGATGAATCTCACTGCCAAGCACAGGCATACGGGTGTCTTAAAGCAGATTTTTAATCATTGTGTTGAGATCTGCTGCTGTCAATGCAAATTAGCAGCCTTTCCAAGGTATAAAACATAGAAAACAATATTTACAAAATAATTTTAATTAAAAAAGTAACAAAACCGACTCTAAAAAAGACATTTTCACAATAATTAAAATAAAGTTTAATGATGCAAAGCCACTTCTTTTTCCTAGATACTGAGAAATTCAGCTAAAACTGATTTGCAATGTTTGTATATGTTTAAACTTGTTATCTCCACTTTCTGAATACAGATGGTTTAAATTATTACATTTAATGGTACTTCTGTACATTTTACTCTTGTATATTACATATTAATTTTATAGTTTCAAGACTTAGTGATGAAACAGAATAAATAAATGAAATAACAAATGGGATTTGTATATATTCAGATAATTAGGTAACAGTATTTTTGCCATTATGAGTTTATTTTCCAGTATTTCTGGAAATATCCAGATGGAAAATGTGATGATAAAACACAAGACTTCTTCTAAATCCAAGTCTGGTACTGAGGAATAAGTTTATACTACCTTATAAATTTCTCCCTTCCTCCATAAATTCTTACAGGAGAAAAGTCTTTTTTTTTTCCTTTTTTTTTTTTTTTTTCTCCAAGTGCTTACAATATTCTGTCATCCTAGAAAACCTAAATTCTCATCCTAGAAATCCTAAAGTTTCAAAGTACGGAGATTGTATAGAACTTCTCCAGTTACTCCCATTTCTTGTCAAACAGTGGCTTTAAACTAGGAAATAAAAAATGCAACTATGAAATCATGACATGGGTACAAGTCACTGTATTTGCTGCTCATTCCCCTACTGCAAAATTGGGAAAGTCCAGACCCCTGAGTGGTTGAGAAATTTGCCACTGAATTCAGTCAGTTGAAGATTTTGCTCCAGCTTCCTTTTTTAAAACAGCATTCGAAGCTATTTAGACTCCAGCCACCTGCACTCTAAGATCAGTCAGCAGTACTGTACAACAATCATAGCGCTACTTTTCCCCCTAAAGGTTAGATTAGAGATTGTTATCTGCAAGATTAGGACAATGTTCTTGATAGACAAAACCGACCCGACACATTCAAGTCTGCAGGGCCGGCTTGCAAAGGGGTACAGGGTTGGGAAAGGATCAGTCTAAATGATTTTCCCCTCCTCTTTCTCTGGCACAGTGTTTTCACCACAAAGACATGTAGAACATGCTTGTCCTTGTACTGCATTTAAAACTTCAGATCTGAAAGTCCCCTGCAGAGAAGCCCATTTCCAGTATGGTTTGTCTCACTGCTGAGAAGGGGACATTGCTTATGGTAAAGGTAAAGCAAAATGCATTGAGTGAAGAATTTCACAGGTGAAGTACAAGGCTCTCCCTTTCTCAAGGATTCAGCACAGGAACAGGGTGTTTTTCATAAAAGTTCTGCACTTTTTCCTGCTGCCTTACTTCAATACCTAAAGAGCCACTGAAGGGAACCTTTAAGGCCTTCTGAACATACCCTGCACATGCACGCGCTGGCTGCCCACCAAGAATTGCTGGTAGGGCTGTGTACGCTGTGATTTTCCATATTCAGAGACGTGATTATGCAGAAAGTCAATAAAATATGACAAAACAGAAAAAAAATATTTTTTTTTGGTAGGGCAGCAGTTCCTATAGAAATACAGTTATTGGAGACATCCATCTGATGTGAAATCCAGATGCATGCTTTGGCTCCCTGGTGTCTGGGAAGGTCAGGCACAGGAAGGGCTTTGCTGTGCTCAGCTAAGGAGACCTGTACCGATTATCACCAACTTGCAGAGCCAGGTTTGGAGAGTAACCATGGGATCAGATTCAATTTCCAGTAACCAAAGCACAATATGATTTAACTTTATTGTATGGAGGAGGTATGGCAAGGAAATAAATTTTGCAGAAGTTGCTTTTCTTTTCTTTTCCTTTTTTTTTTTTTTTTCTCTCTAGGTAAAAAGTTAATATATGTAGAAATTTGCGAGGAGCAGAAGGAAAAAATGGGCTGAAAGAAGAGTTCAGAAGCTTTCTACCACGTTCGAGAGGGGTAAATCTTCAGGCAGCATAAATATTGCTATTGCCGGCAAGATGCAGGGAGCAGTTTGGCCCCCTGAACACGGAACCCTGCTGCTTCCTGTGCTCACACGACACAAACACACACACTCTGCCCGCAGCAGTCACTGAGAGCATCACCAGGGATGCCCTGGGGCTGGGTTATTTAGCAGCTTCTGGCTGCAGTCTGCTGGCTTGCAGCGGGCACGCCGGCTGCTAGTTGGTGGCATGTGAGCAGGCTCACGCGAGTCACCGCCACCTCGCTAAGAAGTAAGTGCAGGAGGAGAGGCTTAAGATGCTAAGTGCTACAGGTGCAGCTTTTAAGTGTACAGGTATTTGCAAAGTGAGAGGCAAAAAGCCCAGTTTGTGATGCGCAACTAGGCAATCACAAACGAGGCTTCCTGGCCATCCTGCGGCAGCCTGTGAACATGTTGCTGTGCTGTGTACAGCATGGACTGCTATAAGGCCAAGCACAGGGCTCTACCTATGAAGTTTAAATGCAGCATTTCGTGTTAATGGCAAAGAACAAAATTTTCCATTCTGCAATGTATTGACTGATTTCATGAGGCTGGTTTTCTTGGAGAAGGCCCTATTCTCCCTGTTCTCCCGAATGTGTGTCGTTGTACTGCTGTTACAATAGTAACCAGATTTTCGGAGACTCCTGACAATGAAAGCATCAAACACCTGCACTGATAAATGAGAAGCTCAGCTCTATTCTGCTTGGTGAACACCAGGTTCTGTGATGATAAATATAGTGTGAAGAGTCCTTAACCCCTTCTGAAATACACAAGCTGCCCCAGGATGGAATTATTCCAAGCATTTCTTCACTTCTAGTGCTGATGTTAAAACTATGCGGTTGTTAACATCAGCATACTTTAAATGAAATTTGCTTAATCTTCCATACTCCGTGTCACAACGTTTTTTTAGAAATTTGCACATCCTGTGGCATTTCTGTGCCGAGCTGCCAACATTCAAACCCGATTATTTAGTAAACATACCACACAGGAAACCCCGTGCATTCAGAAGCATTTTGCTATATACTTATGAAGGCTACACTATCCTCTTTCTGTATTTGCTTCATGCTGCTGAACAGAGATTTCAGCAGAGATTTTACTAAAGCCATTGCCCGGCCTCCAGCTCTAAACTTCTCTTACTGAAGTTTGCCATTTTAAAGACCATTGTTCATCCTTCAGGAAATGAAGAAGGTTTTTGTTTGTTTGTTTGTGAAATTTTGTGACTTCTGTTGAAAATTGTAAACAATTTCCAATATCTGCCTGCAGGAGGGCTGTAATTCTCACCTAATTATTCTGGGTAACTTATCAGACTTTGAAATAGTAAGATTGGTTGAAATGTTTTTTTAGCTGCAGACTAATATGTGATTGAGTATCTAAAAAGATGAATGTTTTTTAAAGTTTTTTTCTACAAATAATTTCTGTTAAGAAAAAGAAAAATGTAGCTATATTTTTGTTCATTCCATGAATACACCAAATCAAGGAGTGATGATACGTTCTCCTTCAAACATCTACCTTGAGTAAGTGATACATAGTGAATATGTAATTAAAGTACTTTCAACATCACTACAAAACATACTAGATTTAACAACTTTTAGAAAAGACTTTCATGTAGATGTCACATTTTGAAACATGGGTTAAAAAATATAAATATATTTTTTAAAAACAAAAGCTCTTCCAAGGACTAAGATCCACTAGTTAGAGAATGGATTTGTTAGACTCTGAAACTGTTTAGGCCCAGAAAGAAAAAGAATTATGTTCTTCAACAGAAAGGGAAAGAAGGGAAACAAAAGTCCCAGATGGCTAAGTGGAAAAACTCTACAAAATATGACTGGAGTCTCTTAGAAATGGAATATTCAATCACTTGTAGCCAATGGAAAACAACTCAAGTATAATTTAAACAGAATTATAAACAAAGACCTAGGAAAGAATAAAAAGCCATCTATAAACATACTCGAATATAAGCCTTTGAGAGCATCCAAAAAAAATAAAAGCAGCGAGACAAACCTGTCTCTTTATGTTGGCCTTTTCCTGAAGGGATGTTGGCATGATGGACAACTTCCACACGTAATAAAGCTGCAGCATCAAAGGGAAAGGAATTTAAAAAGAGCCAGGAATGCTGGGAAAAACACTCGGCGCTCTCGCAGACGGTCGCCCGCGTGCCGAGGAGCGGGCGAGAACACGGGGTTGGTCGTCGCCTCCCCTGCCCGCTGCGCTGGGAGGAGGGGAGACCACGAGCCCGAGCGCCCCGGGTCGAGGCCGGTGGGCACCACGGGGCCAAGGGGAGGTAAAAGTGGCTGCAAAACTGGGTCCCAAGCCCCCACCTCCCCTTTCGAGCCTGGGCCCCTGATGGAGGCACCTTTACAACGTCGTACGGAGACTGAGCTCCTCTCGAGCGCCCAGGGGACCTCCTGGCCAGGGGACCCAAGCAAGCAACAATAACCGACCCTTTGCTGACCAAGAGACTGCGCAGCGGTCACCTCTTAACAGAGCTGTTCTCCCAGGAACAATGTAAGCTGAAAGAGACTGTCCAAGAAAAAAACCTGAACGTTATCCAGTACTGTAAAACTTCAAAAGGCTTCAGTTTGGTGGTAACAGAAGTGACAAGCACTTGCAGAAGTCATTTAATCATCTAAGCCAAGTTACAAATAGATATGAGTAAATAGTGTGGGGGGGGCAGTAAAGATTTAAGCATGAACAATATTTACAGTAGCTAAAGATAACATTACTAACGTACCCACAAATAGAAGCATATATTTATATCTTTATATATCGTACTTATTTAGATGCTCTATTAACGTAAAGAAAAGCAGACTACTGCGTTTGCTGCTCGTTTCTCATCTATCCTATCATAAATGCCTTCAAAGGGACCGAGTGGTGTATAGAAGTCCATAGCTACAACAGTTTCAAGAAAACAGTAGATAGTGGTAAACCTCTGAAGAAGTTTAGAAGAGGACAGATAAAACATAGGGGCATGGGACTCAATCTTATGTCATTCATAAAATTATACATCTTTTTCCTCTCTTCGCTATTGATTTCTATTTGGACAACACTTCCACTCAGCTACCAAGGAGAAATAACAAAATTTAGATTGTTTTGTTTTCCTCTAAAGATTCAAATATAAAGTTCAAGTGCAATTCAAAACCAAATATTATTTATACCACATACTTCTTTCTACAAGAGGACTTATCTGCAGGTAGTTTAATTGGATTTGAACAGTTTCCTTCCATACTTTGAAGATTTTTTCTAATGGAAAATAAAAAACTAGAAAGAATATTTTCTTTGAAATGTAATTTCAGATGGAAAATGAAAATACACTAGTGCAGACACAACTTTGGATCTTCAACTAGATGCACTCAATGAGCCACAACTATTTTTCCTGTAGTAAAAATCCCATTCAGAACATTGGCTTTTAATAATTATAAAACATTATACGTTTTCTTCAATATACAATTGAAAATAAAGACTGCAAAAAAGAGCCTTCAACTTAGCAAATGTTTCTACTGTGGAGGAAATACAATATTTGACAAGAATGCAAAGTTACCGCAACTTGAATACCACCAGACTATTTGTATGGTCGCAGAAATCTGGAGACTTTGGAGCGCAGCAGCTTTATAAACGATCTCGGAAACATCTCTTTTGACTCTTGTGCTGTGTACTTGAAATAGTTCTGTGGGTGAGCCAGGACATCAAAGAGAGCTTTGATCAGCTTCTTGTCCTAGAGGAGACAGCACAGATATCAGACACTGGCAGCGGGTGCATTTAGCTCCTGCACAGCCTTCAAGACTCACGAATAGCAAACATAGATACGTTTTGTTCAAAATGCCACCCCAGGTAAAGCAGTGTAAAGGAGCTGCACCTCTGCTGCCTGCAGAGATTGATGCTGAGGAAATGTTTTACTGTTCTCTCTCTTTTTTTTTTTTTTTTTTGCACTGGGTGCTCCTGGAAGGAGCTAAATCAAGGGGGTAGCAGGCGGGTTAACCACAAAGTGGCTGAACTGGGTAGGTGTTACCAGTGCCAAGTGCCTCCTCATTGCTCATTCCTCCCAGCCCATTCCCAGCTTTTCCCCTGGCTCTGCCAAGGAACAATCCCATCTGCAGCAACGCGGAGCTCTGCAGGACTTTCCTGCACCCTCGTGTGAGCCTCGCGTCAGCACCGAGCCCGTTTGTTGACTGTAAAAATTCTTTCGCCTGGCAGCCTACGATGCTGTGTTACATTTATGTCTTGTTGAGGCAGGATAGTGGTTGGGATAGATGCATCTTTTTATGCACAGGAAATTCTAGTGTAATGACTCATTAAACACGTGCCAGATGGAGGCTGAAGAAGGCTCTTCAAATAATGTTTTCTTCATCGTTGGCTGACTAGGTTTCCTAACGTACAATTACGGTGACATTTGGGTTCCGATTCAGCAAAGGACGTACAAGTGCCCAGCCTGAAGAGCTCAGTCAGTCTTTAAAAGCTACACCCGCATACATGCTAAGCTGCTGATACCAACTGCCAGACAGCTCAGAGGTGCTAAGTAAATCAGAAGTCTTCACATTAACTCCATTCTCAGAAGAAAAAGAATTTAACTTGGGCATCACGATTGAGACTTAACTGTTGTGAGCTAGGCAGGTTAATAAGAACTACCTCAGGAAAATACATAGCAAATGTCAGCCTCAGATAGAGCAGAATTTTCTTACTTTCAGAATTTCTTGATGATTTTCTGAAGCATATAACCGTCCATCTCGAACAATGTCTTCTATTAGCTGTTGATAATCCTCTGAAAAAGAAAGATTGGGGAGTGACTGCTTGTGACATCCTTTAGGAAGATTATAGCTAGACAAGCACTAATTAGCTAGGCCTCCTCTTCAAGACACCTCAGAGACATTCAGTAAGCAGTTCATTATCTCTTTCTCTCATGCTGCTTTCATCTAATTATGTCAAAAATTAAAATCCTGTACTTCTTCAGAACAGCAGCTTTGAGTCATCTATGTAAATATTAAATCAGCCTCCCAAAACTCTTCCTTAGCATTATCACCTGTATTTCAAAAATGAAGACACAGGAGCAAGGATATGAAATAACTGTAAAAAGTTATACACAAAATCAGAGGCACACCCAGCAACAAACTGTTGTTTTCTACCCTGACAGATAGCTCTCCATTTGATTCTTGAATCAATACTAATCACCAGCTTAAAATCAGGTTTTCTAATCATCCACTGCTGTGGAATTGGGCTAAAAGAGAACAGCTGCCAAAGGTGGCACAGAACTCTTGCTTTCTTTAAAATAATCCAAAGCCCAAAGGATACAGTTTAGTGCTTATTTTTGTATGACAGTCCAGTCTGTCTTAGAACATTTTGCAATGTTTATTTTGAAAAAAAAAAAAAAAACAACTTTTAAAACAGGCATTTTATTTTGCATTTTTTTTTCCTGTTGGATATGTTATTTTATTAAACTTCTGCTATTCATGATTTTGCTGGTTACCAGTAAAGCTTGATGAAAAAACTTTCTCAAAGGTACAACAATTAGCTCACTATGTGTGTGATAAGCAACAATAAAAAAAGGAGTCCCCTTGAATTTGGTAGGAAAAGGATTAAATTTAAAGGGCCGTGTGCATCTTGCTGTCTGTACTTCAAGGATTAGGAAAAGTAATAAGTATAAAATTGTGTATTATCTTCAAAATCTCGACAACTATCTCAGTGTGGTTCACTGAAAACGCTAAAAATAAGTTACATCTTTTTTTTCTTTATTTCTCATTCTTCTCTCCCTGCCATCAGTGTAAAAGAGATTCAAATGACAATTTTCTGAAATCCAGGTGTAACAAGGATGGAGGACAAGGCCATTCTCACCATCATAAGTCACATATGGGACCTGAAATCCTTTCCCGCTGTTTCCTTCATTTGACTTGAACTGAATCCACAGCTTCCTTGATCTTGAGGTAAACGCAATAGGTCTCTCGTAAGTTTGACACGTTTCATATGTAGTGATTGAAGTAGGAGAGGCTGCAAGATTAAATAAATAAATGATCTTAAAAAAAATAACTTTTTGCATCCTTCCTGATATAGAGGTCAGAAATGTTAGACTAACAGGACACTTGTTTGTTCACATGTTCCCAAGATCGAAAGATTTTCAAGATAAAAAGCACGTACTCTTTATGGGTCTCTAAGGAGAAGAAAATTTTTCCACAAAAATAACGAGACCCTTTTCTTTCTGTCGCAGGACAAGATGCTTAAGTAGACAGCAAAGTGCCACGAATTGTGATTAGCCTTTACAAAGTTGGCACTGATGTAACTTATTCTGCAGATTACTGCAGCACTGAACGCCAGGTCCCCGTCAAGCAAGAAAAGTCAGTCGTGCTCCAGGCAGCTTTGGTGACCAGCTCCAAACATTTCCAAATCTTGGTGTTAATTTGACAGCAATATGCTGATTAACAGAATGTAATCACCTTGCTGCAGGATTGAAACGAAAACACTAAGTATCTATTGCTCATCTGGGATGCAGAAAGACCCCCATGTAAATTTATCGTCAGGAACAGGGAGTGCAGGATATCCTCAAATCAGTAAGAATGTATCAGGTGGCTTTTCTAAGCTCAAATGAATTACAAAAAAAAGAAAAAAAATAGAGGAAAAAAAGAAAATAGCTTCGTACTTCATAGATTTCATAGCTACAGGATAATTAGGGGCAGATCCTAACAAGTATAACTCTCTCAAATCTGAACTTGCCAGGGCTGACCCAACTTACATTGATATTAACAAAAAGATCTTTTGAATTGAATGGGATTTGTTTTCAAATTTTTTTAATTGAATTTTAAAATGAAGATTATTTAAACTGGAATTAATTTATCAGGAAATCTTTACCATGATACCATTATAAAGATGTTGTAGTTACACCAAAACCAAGCATTGTACACTAGTGCCGAAGAGAAGCTAATTCTATTTTCCTTAATGATTTAGATGGTAGTTATGTTCAACAATCTCTCAGAGAAGTAAAAATAGCATCTGAATTTTTTGTGAAAGAAAATTACAGAAAAACGTTTCTTGTTTTATTTTTTTAAATCTTTTAAATTTGTGGATATTTTAATATCACAAAAAATCTCAAAAGAAGTTTCTTCAAACCTAAATATGAGAACATTTTGTTCTAAAAGGTAGTATCTTCAGCACTGAGACTTACTCGGATTTTCCTTTGGAGAAAAATATTGGTAAAATCATCCTGATTTTACGATATATTTAAATTCCAGTGGAACATGATTTGGTTTAGCATTCTGGAGCTAACTTAATTATCAATCTCAGACATTAACAGGCAAGGTTAAACATAAGAACCCAAACACATGGGACGTACAGAAAATGCCTACAGCCAAGTCATTTATTCCATCAACGCTACATCTACCTATGGTAGAGGTATTATAGTGACCATTATAGCAAGGGGTCCTAATGAGTTCCAGGCTAAACCGATTCTTAAAGGAATTACCGTCATTTCTTAATGCACCCAAGAGGGCAGGGTAAAGGTAACACAGCAAGGCTAACAGCATCCTCAGGATGGCTGAGTAAACTCCACAACCCTGCTTGTTTTCCATCCGAGTTCCCAGGTAGCTTGGGCTCAACCATCCACACCAGGCACAGGCAGAGGTTATTTGGATAACCGATAAATGACTGTGGTCATGGCCTTTACCTGCAATATGCTATAATACTCACACTCAAGACTGTGGACAAATCCACTCCAGAAGTGCCAAAAAAACCAGACTGAACTGTAACTCTGGAACTGCAATCAGTTTTTTCCTTTGTAAGACTGGCAGCTAATGTTATATAAACTGTGATAAATATTTATAAGAGCTATTCTTATGATGCCAAACATACAGTGATGGCAAACCATAGCTCTCAAAAACTCTCCTCATTTTCCAGTGTTGCTGTTACTGGTACCAAGGTGGAAGCCAAACTTTTCCCTGCAATGCCTGTCTCTAGTCACTGCTGGAACCAGATTCAGGACTAGCAGGACCACTGAGTTATCCTGCTACAGCAACTGTGCTGCCTTCGTAAAACTGATCTGGCCAGATACAATGTACTTCCATGTGTAGTGGGCAGTTTTCTTTTTGTACTGATCTGAAACTTAGAACTGCCAACACAAGCCCTAGTGGATAAGGAGCTGTAAAAGCTATTTTAGCAAGTAAAATACACTGTTTTAAACAAAACTCAGTGTAAATAGTTGTCTTTCAGGCTCGGTGCTTCTTAGAGCTCTAGCAACAGACCACCAGAAGCTGTCTGCCTGCACAGGACTGGAGGAGGGCTGCATCACGTTGCTGTCCTAACTTCAGGACTAGATGAAGTAACTTTCTAAGCAGTGTAACAAGCTCCATATACATAAGCTTACAATATAAGCTCCACATAAAATTGGTAAGACTTTGGAACTCTTAAGAGCATCATGTCAGGCTGATGGCCCAACCCATGTCAGCGAACAGACTGCACAGTAACTGCACCATAGATACATCTGCAAAGGAGAAGTAAGAGCATCATCCGTAGCGATGACAGGTCAGCACGTCTCCCCCTAGAGCTTTGCACAGCTTTATTGGCTTCTACAGAGTGACAGTGATTTATCCCACCTGACAGCTGGGCCAGGCAAAAGTTCATTAACTGCTTTGTGCTTCAGCCAACACACCTGAATAATTAGTCTCACTGTGTTAATTCCTATTAGTACAGTGTTGTGTTTTAATGTGCTATGCCAGTTAATTCAGCAATCCTTTTACGAGGATGAAGATCTCATTTTGTCCCATCCATATGAACCTTCCCTCGATTCGTTTGCTATAAATATTCATAATTTAGTGCTGGCAACTTACCACTTTTTCTCATCACTAGAACATCACCACATTCATCTTCAATTGGGAGGAAGATCTCGGGTACTACAATGAGTATTCGCCGCTTTGGAGGTGGGTTTATATTCCAAATGCATTCAACATTGGCTGGGTAATCTCCAGGATAGTTGGGTGATTCAATGTAGCCAGTATAATCCCCAAGTTCTCCTCCACAGTGCTGGTCTGGGGAGAAAGGTAAATTAACATCTGTGTTAGCTGGTTAGCTAATTTGAGGTGTTTTTCTAGATCTGTCAAAAGCAAGTCTCAACTCCTCCTCAAGGCTGTAGACACGCACGCCTCCTCCTGTCTCTTTGTTTAGCTTGAAATGCCTTGAAAGGCAAATTCCCTTGGCAAGGCTGCTCCCATGGATTTGCAAAAGCTTTATCTCCGGTGTACAATCCGACTTAACTCTCCATTCAGATTGATTTAGCAGTTGATGGAGATACCGATGCGGGTAAGCGTGTGTGATCCCACTGCGCGCGGATTTGCACAGTGGTTACCACTATGACCATGCTGACATACAGGAGGTTTGGGGGTTGAACATCCCTTGTTCACTTAGTTTTTTTTTTTAACTTGATTTAGCTGAAGAAGTGTAATGATCCTAATAGGCAACCCTATTTTGATTACAGACTCCCATGCTTTATTTTAGGTTAAGCCAGTTAATAAAGAAGCTCAAGTGACAGGTCAGTCCAAGCTTTTAAAATTCCAACTGAGTTTTCTGCAGAAACCTGATTCAATACATTACTTAAGCTTGATCTCTCCAGTCCTTTTCACCCACTTAGGGCTAACCTTATTTTAAATATTTTGCTTAATCAGAGCCTCAAAGATTATTTAAGGTGAGAAATCTGCTTGAAGAGAAAGCATCAGAGACAGCAAAATGGCAAGGATGCCATATACGATAGTTACAAACTCCCTCAAATTCCTCAAAAGTGTCCAATTTACTCAAATTACATTAGAAATGATGATGGACTTCAAAGATACATAGCACACAATCAGAATAAAAGAAGTTATGATAGACTTATACATGAATATTTAATTTAGATGACATTGCCTAATTATTATAAAGTCTCTTAAATTAGCGTACAAGGGATGAACAAAAATTGTCTGCCTAAAATAATCAGTTTTTCACAGCAGTTCAAATAAAATTGCACTGGAGTCCTTGAGGATATTTAAATGGTAATTTAAGACAGAAGACTGAGTACTGCCAAAAAAAAGCTTATGAGAAGATTTCACTGTCAAGAGCGATTACAGCTGCAGTAGGCATGCCCATATCTCACAGTGTTTCCTAATGATTAGAGGCAGTAACTCTGCTGGAAGATATTGAGCTCTACAGAAATGTGGAGAAAGATGAAACACTACAAAACATACAGGATCTTGAAGGCTTATGAAAGCTCTGTAGCTGTAAACTGTAGCAGGCACCATGCCAGAGGGCATTAATTCTAAAACAATCACACGCAGCAAGTGGTGCTTTCCCAGGTTTTGTTTGTGTTGTCTTTCACAGGGACTTTTCCTGTTCTGCATGGCAGGAAGTGTGTGCTAACTCTGAGATGCAATACTGAAATCCAGCCTGACCACTGGAACACCCGGAGATCTGCTTCATCTCACAGCTACTATAAAAGCAACTTACTTTTGCAGTGCGTAACGTTAGTGGAGCCATCAAAATCTGTACTGGTGTTCCCTGGGCAGGTGATGCAGTAGTTCTGGCCAAACTCGGGCTGGTAAGTTCCCACAGGGCACCGGATGCATCTGTGTGTTGTGGAGTTGTAGTAGTGGCCGGGAGAACAGTGAACTGTAAGGCACGGGGTATATTATTTTCAGAAAGTAGCAATCTTCAGTGCAGAAACAACTTCCCTCTACCCCGGGCATGTCCCCTGCTCCGTCCTGCACTACACTTACCATGCAACTGCAAGGGAAAAAGACATCAGCTCTCTGCATAAAATAAGCACCTTCCAACTGGAGTCATGCTCCAAAGACTAAAGCTAAAACCTTAGAAACTACTAACACATGCTACATGTCTCTCAAATACGGCGGTTTCCGGTGAGCTTTTAACAAATGGAAGCTGATACCTATCTCCCTCAGCAACACTAATCTCTTCCACAGTAGCGGGAAAAAAGGTTTTCATTAGTGTCTGTTAGACAAGGCCAGAAGGAAATTCAAGCTGCCCTCAGCATTTGCACTGCAATTTGACATTATGGGGTGCACAATATGCCGTACACTTACTGCTTCTGCCCAGCCCATCCAGAATCAATTTTTAATTCCACATAATTTCTGTAGGATTTGGAGCTTCTAATTTGTAAAATAAAAATATGCCACATGTAAAGGCTAATGCATCCCCTTATGCAAGTTGATCTTATTACTTGTCATACGCTGAGGCTGATTTACTTCCCAGTTGCAGCGCTGGCACTGTATCTGCCTGTGGTTAATTCCAAAAAATACCATAAAGACAGTTCAGTCTCCGCAATCTCAGATCATTCCTAGTTTACAGATTTCCTGACCATTTAGTTTAATCACACAGTATTTCTACATGCAGTGGCTATGTTTGTGTTGGAGAATTTCTAAGTCCCCTGGCACTGAAGCTTGCAAACAAAACGGCATGCAGTAGGAAAAATGAAGGAGGAATAGAGCCTACGAATCATGGAAAGATTTGAAGAAATTCACCTTTGGTTTCACAGTCTTGAAATGAAACGGCACCTTCGTACTTGGTCACAAGCCCACCGCCACATGTAAAACAGAGGGTCCTTCCTGGTTCAGGCTGATAGGTACCAAGAGGACAGACTCTGCAAGGTTTAAAACCATCTGAAGAATAGTGTCCAGGCGAACACTGCCCTAGAAGTTGAAAATGATCATTTGTATTAGTGAGCCTACCTTTGGGGACAAGTACAAAAGCGACTAATAATTAGCAAGGCTTCCTATAACTGAAAAAAATAACATCAGGACAGCTGCTAACAAAATTCTAAGCTTACCTCCCACTTTTATTCCTGTAACTCCTTCCTAAAAGTGATTCCAGTATTAGTTTCTTAACCAGTTCTTTACTGCTTTTTTTTTTTTTCCCCCAGCAAGGATTCCATTAACATACTGTTATAATCCTTAATGTTCTTACTAAGGCTTTCGTCTGAAAATCTCAAAGCACTTTGTAAGAAATAATGAATCTTTACACCATATCTGTGAGGCTTTTTTTTTTTTTTTTTGGATCTCCACTGTATAGCTATGGAAACAGTAGATCAGGGGATTTACCAGATTGGATTGGACAAGTCCAGCATCCAGTTTGTGAAAAGAGCTGACACTGTCAGTTTTCCAGGATGCTGTGAAAAGCAGTGCTTGTCAGAAGCTCTTCTGCCAGAAAAGGGAGATTTGTGAGAAGCAAAGCACTTTATGATGGATGAGTCTACTGACAGATACAAGGTTGTTTCAAAATATGCTCTCCAGGCAATTTCCAACAGGCAATTTGGCTGCTTTGTTTAGTCCTAGTTTGATGACTTCACTCCTTGACAGCCACCCTGGGAATCAGGATGCCGAGTTTTTCAGGATCTATGGCATTAGTGCATATCTTCACACCACCCCAGCATAGGAGACCAGTGCTTGGAGATGTGTTTTAGCCATTCCCTGAGGTTGCCTAATCCCAATATTTCACAATTTAGCTTCCTGAAGGGAAAACAGCAGGTGTAAACAGCTGGCTCAAAAATCTGAAAGTTTTGAGAACTCTAGTTGCGGTTGGTTAATAACTTTGACATTTGCATGGAAAGATGGAGGGCTTCCAGCACCTTGGGTACTTGTCTTTCAGAGTGAACCATGGCCTCCAAACAACAGCAACAATCAGATACTTAATGAAAATCCATCTTGAACCTCGATTTTTAGTGTGACAACACGATAGCATTCGTGAATCCCCTACAGATCTCCTTCTTTAAAGAAGGGATACTGTAGGGTTTTAGGAGTGCTAAATACCTGCCGCTTTCGGCACTGGTGTGTCCCAGTCCTCATGTAAAGAAGTAAAAGGAAATGAGCTGGTTACTTCATTCTTGCCTTTTCATGCTGAAATTGCCAACAAAATAGGGCTGAGGGGATTTCCTGGAGAAATGCCCCAACTGAGCAGTTTCCTAATTGCACTTTGCGCTTGTGTCTACATGGATTGCATGTAACCTAAGTATTACAGCACCTTAGTTATTTGCAGCTACAACACAGACTGAGCTCTGTGCAACAGTTAGTTAAAATTTTTGACATACTAATATACACCTCAGCTCTAGGGCAGAGGATTTCAAGCACAGCATGCTTGTTATCACACAAGTGTTACTGTTCCAGAATCTATAATGCAAAAATTGGTTACAGGTGGTGAGTACATTTCTAAAAAAAAAAAAAATTAATCAAAATATGCTGTTTCATCACACGTACTAAAACATTTTATGGAGGCATACTGATCTTGATAAAAATCTTTGATAGTAAGGTTTATGAAGACCACTTCCAGAGAAAGAAAGGGGGAGAGCTAATCACAAAAAATAGTCAGAGCACAACAGTCTATTCTGAGACAAATTCACTGAGACAAAAAGAATCAGAAAGGTTTCTTTTTATTTATGTGGAGAACAAAGAATCATGTGGAAGCTTTGCCAATTGTGAAAGAAAATGTTCTTTTTTTCTTGCTGTTGTATGTTTTGGTCAATATAATGTACATTTAAGTCCTACATTTAGACTTCAAGTTGCTAATAATCTCTTCTTATTCTATTTTGGCAAAGTAAAAGCCCCTATAATTGAAGATGCACAGGCATTGCCAGACTTTTCCAGTGATAATTCCTTCATCCAGTAAATGAGCTAAATCTACCATATGCTTAAACTGGAGACAAAAAATTATTTTTTATTTGGTGGATGGGAAAAGAAATGGCAGCATCTCAAATGTCGCTGTGCATTCACTCTAGATATCCAGAAGCAAACATAAATGCAATTAATGAATGAGTTTTCAAGTTAGAACTTCAAAATCCAGCAGAGAGCACAGTTTTGCTTCAAAGGCAAATAATGCATCTGGCTATAAACTAGGTTTTGCTCATCTGTAATGAAATTAAATGAAACGTAGAGAAAATAATTAACAGTTGTGTCTTGAAACCTTATCTTGATTAAGTTACAGTGGAAAAATAAACAAACCAAACTTCATATCTCTCTCCTGAAACCCGGGATTATTGTTACCATTATCTACTTTATATAGAGTGAAGTTGAGTCAGAGATATTAAGTCGCCTGCCAAAAGCTACAGGGAAGTTGAGCGGCATACAATTTTGCAGTCCTTAGCTCTGAATGTAGGTACAATTTTCCCTGCAGCACAATATTCTCAAAATCATGACTGCTGCTGATTCCCTTAGGTAAACTGCAGCCCATGCAAAACACTTAACCAGGAGGTTCATCAGACTTATCAGTACCAGGCCCAATTCATCTACCCCTTTGGCTCAGAGCGCTCGTGACGAGCCCTGACAAGTCGAGATACGTCCAGACTCCCTACCTGCCTCAAAGCAAAGTGCTTCTTGTGCCTTGCTGGCTTCCTTGCTCACACTGCTGCTGCAGGTCCCATCTATTTGGGAGCAATGCCGGCATGTCAGTGGATGGCACAAGCCAAAACAGAAGCACGGCAGGTGCTCTCCTCCTTCGACCTCCACGCCCCACGTGCCCTGTGGCAACACCTACTCCTTTGATAATCAAACTCAACTTGCCTCCGCACTCCGAGACGTTCCGGGCGCCCGCTACTCCCTGTCCATCGTTACTTGGGCAAGGCTCGCAGGTAAGTTGACCTTCTGTGTCTTGGTATGTTCCTGGCGAGCACGGAATGCACTGATTATGTTCTCCGCTATAAAAGGTGCCCGTGCTGCAGGTCACTGTGAAAAGAAAAAGGGGAATCTCCATAAGGGTTTTCATCAGGGTCATATAGTTTGCCTTTACATCAGGCATTCCGATAAGTGAGATCTCTTTGGCTCTGCTATGATAGTGGCACTTTGCACGCGCTGGCTAGGATCCTTGCCTGATGTAAACAGGCCCTTCTCCATGTGGTCTAGCTTAATTTCCATCAGGGAAAGATCCTTATTTAAACCACTAAATGGCATTTAACTACACTGAAGAATTTATCAGACATATGTTGTTAATAAAGCTGATGCAGTCTTAAATGGAATATTGTAGTTTAAGTGGTGCATAACGTACGGGAAGTGATGTGAAGTTTTAGTTTATAGTAAATGCATTTGCATGTAGATTTTATAGAAGAAGACAGTAAGTCTGTCTCCTGAGATCAGTTCTAGAAGTTTCTCTGAGGGCAACGTATCCCAGATAATAGTGTATATTTCTTTACACTTGCATGCCTTACCTGCAAGGCATTTTAAACAGAGATATGAATCCAGCTGCTATTCTTGCTACAGCAGGGAACATGATAGCATTAAATATTTTTCTGCAGAGGATACAGCTAGTCAAAGTACATAGATTTGTGGACATCAACAACAGTGTTTCAATTTAGCTTCTAAAGCACAGTTGCTGTATACTGAAAACAGCATCTGAACTAACTCGTTAAAGGCACCTACCAGATCTGCATCAAGTAACTATTTCTTTTTGCTTGTAAGTGGCTTGGTGTCTGAAAGAAGCTGGAAACAGACGGGCTGATTTTCAAAATGTGACTTCATGTAATCAGCAATGTTGAACTGAGCACTGCCATTAATGGCTTTATGTTAGCACTTTCTCCCCAGAAAGACATTAGAGCCTGGTAATTAGGATACAGCGCAGAAAAAATAGATAATTTACATGAAGTTAAAATAGAAATCTCTCAATCACAGCTTTTTAACCTTTTTAAAATTGGACCTCTTGGCCGCTACATTTGAATACATCTCTTAGCCACAGATTATTTGGTGGTGAGGAGAGAGAAAGAGGGGTGATAATGAAACTAAATACTAGATTTCCTGCTCTGTTCACTAGGGTCTAGTCAATCTGGGGAGAAGGGAGTGTTTGTCTGGGGGGATTGGGAGGTCTGAAAGGAGCCATGGGCACTTACCGCATTTTCCCTCCTGCAGCACTTGTCCTGTACTGCAAGCTTCATGCTCTTCAGTAGCTTTAGCTGGCTTCTGAGCCACTTCATATTCTGTCCCAGAAAACTGAATGTAAAATTGCTGTTTATTAATAGATTTCCTCAATGTTTTGATTGCAGTTTGCAGCTTCTGCTCCATCCTTTTCCGAACACAGTCAATGTTACAGGTGTCTAGATGGGAAATGATAAGAAAACTAGAAGCAATTGAGATTCATGTTTAAGCAAAGGTGCTTAGCATAAAAGAAAAACCTTGTTTTAGTGCCCATCCCACACTGTTCTCAGACTGCACTATCACATCTTCATTTGCTTCACTTCCTTCTCTACATAAGTTCTAGAGCAGGAAACTCAACAGTGGGTCTTTATAGGGAATAAGCCAGTCCATCAAACTAAACTTCCCCGCCCCTAACATATCAGCACCTACTGTGAACTTCTCTCTAGCATTAAAAAGACCAGTTATGCTGACTGCATAGAGAGAGGGCTGCAGAAAACATCAACATAGGCAGCAAAATCAGGTTGGCACTGGGAAAAGTTGCTGTCCCAAGTCCATTTTACATATTTTATGCTCCAGATACGCATTCAGGCTGACAGGAAGGTGTTTCCTGGCACACTTGCTCTTTGAAACACTTGGCTTGGGGATGCATACCTCCTGGGCTAAGAAACCTGCCTTTGACGACTGGTATGTCTACAGGATTGAGCCCACATTTTCTTTGGCTGGATTTTACAGCATAAAATTTCATCCCATGAATAACTTAAAGTAAATCTTTTTCTTTCTGAAATTTGTTACCAACACATGAGTGTACCAAATGTGTAATAAAAATATTTTATTTTCAGACTGAAGTTGCATCAACTTAAATGGATAGTGTTAGAAAACTCCTACCTAATCCTGACGTTCTCTGTGCATCGATTAATGCTTCTGTTGTTTGAAGAAATCAGACTAAATTAAGCTACTAGCCTTAATTCCAGGCCTTGAGGAAATGTTGCTGCATTATCCAATCTTTGTTCATTTGACTTAATTTCACACCTGACTCCTTTCAATTAAGTCTTGGGAACTCTGAGTGTGGAAAGGCTGCCGAATAACGATTGTGCTAAAAGGTTTGTACAGCAGCTTGATGAAATAGCACCAGAGAGAACCTAGCACACTGAGGACCCGAATTCTGATTTTTCTCCAGAGGCCAGGAGTGATCTTTCACAAACCTGAGATTTCTTCTGACTTCATCTCCACTTCAAACTCTGCCGTGATGTGGGACACTTCTTTTGATGGTGACTTGCGGCCTCGGCGTTTTTTCTTGGAGGAATCACACTTGAGATTCACAAAGGTCACCTGGCAGTCGTCTGTACAAGGGAACGGACCTTCTTTGCATGAGAGAAGCAGCACAGAAAAGAAATGAAGTAGCAAAGTAGTAAGTGTCAGGCTAATGAGCAACAGCTGAGTTATCATGAAGGCAGTGACAGGTTTCATAGCATTTCACATGTGGTGTTAGACACCTGCTTCTCTGTGCAATTTTGGGGTTGCTTGTTTTGCTAGAGAGAGACATAATGCCATGCGGTGAGGCCTTGCTGCAAAGCAGTACTTCTAAAGCATATATTTTCCTGTCCCTTCTTCATAAAGATTGGGAAGTTCTTTACAGGAATTAGTTAAGATCAGGGATATTATATACAGCCATTTGATGGTTGAATCAAGCCAGAGGATCAGTTTTCACAAGTTAATGAATAACAGGCCTGGGACAAAAGCATAGCAGTCCTGTTCCCAGATGAACTGAAACTGCTGGTTGGTGTTTGCGCTCCTTCACCAGTGACAATCACTGATATCAAAGTTAAAAAAAGATAACAACCCTGGAGTTTTGGACCTTATGCAAATATATTAGAAGGCTTTAAAGGAAAATACACACCAGGAGAAAAGAATGCAGTCTCTGTGTGAAGCTACTGAGGACAAAGGATCAAACCTGTTAGGACACACTTGCACAAGCATCATCCCTCTCTATAGAAGGCCATCTAGAAGACAAGCACCCAATTCACAACACCTGAAGGACATTACAGGTTGGCGGGATGGAAATCTATAACCCCAAAGCCACCAAAAGGATTTTACTCTGAGCTTGTGGCTGCATGGTATCATCTTACTGCTAACCCCAGAATTTCAGAGGAGACAGAGAGAAAGCAAAGCTATCAACAGACAAAGGAAATGCAACCAAGAAATACATTCCCATGGTGACCTTATGTACCAAAAAAAGAACTTCTGGTGACTTTCAAAATGACCCCAATAACTACATCTTATTAGAAGAAGCCATTACATGGGAAGAAGGTAAATATCTTGACAACAGAGAGTGTTTTAAGCCCATACTTGGAAAATTAAAAAGATAAATGTTTGGACTGAAGGCTAAAAATAAAATATGAGCCTGAATTTAAGTATCAAATCGTCAAATGTTTAGCATTTTAATATGCTAGCTTGTTTACTCTTCTCTGTTCACAGCTCATATACGGCTCTCCCCACTCGCTAACAAAAGCTGTAGTAAGATAGATTCACAGTAGAAAATATATAAATTTGCTCTAACCCCCTAAGTAGCTCTAAGCAACTTTATGGGCTATTGCAATTAAGCTAGTACCAGATATTGAAATCCAGTATATTCAGACTTAAGATTAAATTTAAATGAACCCCAAATAAGCTGTGGAAATGCACAACAACAACATACACACATCTGTTATGATATCAAGGGGCTGGAGGACAAGAAATGTCATGAATATTTGTTAAATATTTATGACTTTTATTGGCCCTCTTTTTAAATTTACATGTGGTGTTCAAAAATAATAATAATAAAATTCCATACCCATTCTACCAAGTTTGAAGAATATTTGACCTCTTTGATCCTGTCTGACAAAGATTTCAGATCTTGCTAATTATGTCTAAATCTTTTTTCCTAACATTGTAGCTATTCATTCCTGTATTATGAAAGATCTAAGGCCATGTAACATCAGATTTTCATTATAACTTTCCTACATAGGGGCTCTCTTTGCTGCTGCAATGGGATACTAATCCAGCATAAAGCAAACAACAGAAATAATAATAGGTCTTGCTAGTATAAATTTTCTTTTATAAATCTAATTTGGAAAATGTAAACCAAACTGACTTTATTTCAGATAGATTTCCTTTGGTCAGTAGCTTTTTGTTTTGTTTTCCTCACGATATTTTTACTGGTATCAATGCCGGAAAAAGCATCAGCTTAATTCTGAATTCATGTATTTTTGGACAAAGATTTCTGCAAAGCGTGTCACATTTTAGCACCATCAGATCCAACCCAAGCCACTGTTCAGCTTCCATGCGAAGCCTGGCCTGAGCTTAACTTCAGATCCAAATCTGAAAACCACTGCCAACTTCTTTTCTATCTGCAGGGTGAAAACAAATCGTGAACACAAGCAAACAGAACCAGCCCATGGGAATGCTGTTTATGTGTCGGAGGAAACCACATACCTGACACAGCTTGCTTTCCAGAATCCTTCACTTTTTCTTTGCTGCGAGGCCGCAAATGGCACTTTGCGTCTTTAATTTTAAAGCGAGCTTTCTGCTTGATCGGAGGGGCTAACAAATCTGTTGACGTCAAGGCAGGAGTTATCATTTGTAATGCAGACCAAATGAAGCCAAACTCTTATTCTTAAGCCCAGAAGCCTTTTTGCAACATGAAAAAGAGACAGTCCAAGAGGTGCATGCCTTGTGGAGAAGGATCCATCTGCCCAAGCGTATTTTCTCTGTAAGCACTTGCACTCAAACCCAAGAAGCCTAATGAATTTGCTAGTGGGCTGCACATACTCTTCTCTTCCTGTAGCCCTTGCACCTCTTTGTGGAATTTGTTGAAATTGCCTTACTAGGAACAAAGTTCACTTTTAGTAGTTTTTGACTTCCTGTGCTTGGCCACAGTTCTGCTCTTACTAATGCAATCCAGGAATAGGATCATTTTAGAGGAGTAGTGCTGCTGGTGATCAAAAACTCCCCGAGAACCATCTTTAGGGCTATGCCATCTGCGCTAGCTAGTAATCCATGGCTTGCAACTTCAGTGCTCTTTACATCCAACCCTGTTCTGTCTTAGGGCTTGGAAGGCTATTATAGAGCTGCGTGTAGGAATCCCACAGAATCCCAGAGTGGTTGAGGTTGGAAGGGACCCCTAGGGATCATCTAGTCCAACCCCCCTGCTCCAGCAGGGACAGCTAGAGCACATGGCACAGGATTGCATCTAGGCAGGTTTGGGAGATCTCCAGAGAAGGAGACTCCACAGCCTCTCTGGGCAGCCTGTTCCAGGGCTCTGGCACCGAGATGAAACAACAAAATGCAACCGCAGGCTGCCTCCCGTGCTGCAGCCTCCCGTGCCGCAGAGCGGGGTGCGCGGAGGGCACCTACCTGCGCAGCTGGGCAGCGTGGCGTTGCGCCTGGGTGCAGCTCTGCCTGGCGGGCCGGGGACGCCGCAGCTCAGCGTGTAGCTGTTCTCTGAATCTGAGCGAAGCAGGAGGCAGGGTGAGCAAGCATGTGAGGCAGCGACTATCAAATCAGCAAGTCACATTGTGCATCTAGGCTGAGGAGGACAATAATTATTCATACCAACCTGGAACAAAGAGCGTATTGGATGGGCATGAGAGGAAGCAGCTTTCTATGCCTCCTGTCTTGCTACACGCTAGCTGAGCCTTCGCAGCTGGTTTGGCATTTGGGAGACATTTCACCATCTCTGAGGAAGAAAAAAAGGGGAAAAAAGGAAAGAAGGAAAGAAAAAGAAATCAAATGCTGCTCATGCCACAGCTACAACATGACGGGCCTCCCTACAACAACACGCACAAGAGTCACCCTCACAAAGATGCCTTAATTCAAATGGTTGCTAAAACAGTATTTGTACTTTCTCATTCCAACTCTCACCAAGTTTTTAATCTCAGCTCCATGCTCAAGCTCCTGCACTTGGAGTAGGAACCCCCCTAAGGCAGGCCAGGGTGGTAGGACCTGCTGGTGGGATGGCTGAGCAAAAGAGGATTTTGTTATTGAAAGCATCTGCAAATCACATGGCATTCAGCATCATTAGGCATCACTCTTTTCCTTTTCATTGTGCTTTTATTAAAGTTGAGAACATGGTTTCCTCTAAACAACTTTGGTAATAAAGGCAGGTGATCAGCAGGAAGATCACACTCATTTTAAGCCTCATTAAATTCATCAGAAGAAACAGTGTATATCAATAGAGAAGGGTGTTTGATTTTCCATCTTCCAACTGGGTATTACAAGTAATGAAGGGAAATTTATGTCTAGGAAAATATTTTAATAGAGTCTCTTATCATGGGAAAAGCATTCTTAGTGGAGTGAGAGGGAGAACATCACAGTCCTCCTGTGGTCTGAGTTTGTACCAGGCCTCAGAAGATTATGGCCCCTGCTGCTAGTTTTCAACCTCCTTTCCAGGGGTCTATCTGGTACATAGAGATGCAGCGGGTAACTAAATAAAAAGACTCTTCCATTTCTTGCTCCTTAAGCATCAGTCCCTAAATGTATCAGTAATTGTTCATGGTTGAGTAAAATACATTAAATTTGATTCTGAAAGACCGAAGGTGTGCATTTCTATCAAAAAATATGAAAACTGAATTAACACTCATAGCAAATACTCCTAATGGCTGTAGCCATGGCCAGGACAGGTCTAGAAAACATGACACCATCTACTTAAAGGGTACACAAGAGCCACAACTGGAACAGGTATTCAGATTTTCCATAGGATATAGTAGCACTAGCAGTAAGCACCATCATTTTAGATTCTTAGGATTTGCTCCCCCTGCAATGAATATCCCTGACAAAGGTAGTATCAGTGCTTGATACTAAGCAAGATAATTTTGGTGCCCTCAGAATAC
This sequence comes from Tinamus guttatus, assembly GCF_000705375.1. The sequence goes on from NW_010582272.1 coordinate 242,488, forward strand.
TGAACTAGAGTCTTGCAAATATAGTTGTTGAACTTGAATGCCACATCTTACCTGTGTACTGCTAAATACAGTTTAAATACACTGAATGATTTTTGGAGAGAATCATTTCTTAGAGAGTTATATCTGAGGTCACAGAAGACCTCAGCAAGAAACCAAAAGGGTAGTTTCATTTTGTAACAATTCTTTCAATATATAAGAGGATTCTACTGCAGGAAAGGGCAAAACAATGATATACACAAAATAACCTGAAGAAACTTAGATTTACGTGAACAGATCCATAAAATATTAAATAAATAAATACATAAAATAAGTAAAAACAACCACTGTTAAATAATATCCAACTATTTCCTGTTCTGTAATCTACCTGTGGTTATATCATGAGTCTATGATCTCCCACAGCGTTAGATGCTACCTGAGTTTATAAAATGAATTTGGGCATCTGTATTGCTAAAAAGGAGCATCTCTCAGGCAAAATCACAGCCTTTTCCGTGTGCATCAACCTGGTCTCCTCCAAGCTGGTCCCACACATACCAACACAGTCTTTTTTATTCCAGTGGAGTTTCTTTCCAGGTGGGCAGACACACTCGTAGCTTCCCATTGTGTTAAGACATCCGTAGTCGCAGCTACCATTGCTGATGCTGCATTCATCAATATCTGAAAATAAAATCAGAATTTAGTAGACTACTAACCACATGTACGCATGTATGCTGTGCATTATAATCTTCTGTGGATAAGGATATCTGCTCCCGCTTTATCTTTTATTTTGAGTCTGTACAAACACGTATAATAGAGGCTACCTTGACAGCAAACAACTTTGGTGCATAGTGTATGTCCTTACACAGGCACATGCACAGCTTTTACTCTTATAAGGATTTATGCATATGATACAATTTACTTTTTAGGACTAGTCACAGTGAAATTCTTGGAAGGATGCACAAAATACAAAGCATCCTTGAAAGTCTCTGCAGCATCTGAGCAGTATATATATTGCATTATATGGAAAAAACACAAAGGCATAAACATCTGTGAGATTTAATCACTTTTGCTTGTCAAAGAAATAAGTTGTCAACTGTAACTCAAGAGTTTGATTTCAAAAAGGATGCAGATGATAAAGGAAACTATATATTTGACACGAACCAAGCAGCTGAAGGGTAGTTCATTTAGTCTTCATCTCCTCTATAGAAATGAAAGGGAAAAAAAAGCTTTCAAGAAGACAAAGCAATTGCCAGAACCTTGTTGCTGATATTCCATTTAGACTTTCAACTTCACATGCATTAGAAAGTTATTTGGTCAAAATGAACTATGCGTAGTCAACACCTATATAAAACTTCCTTTGCACTCTGCAGAAATTCGGCTGAACTGCTTTTTGGATGAATAAACTATTAACGCAGTGAAGCATCGTTCATGCCAAGGAGCAGGACCTTACAGGAGAACTAGCCTGACAGCAGCACCCTTCTCTTGCTAACAAATGACATGTTTGACCCGGCAAACAGGACGGAGCAGCAGCCATCCATCCGCAGGGCTAGGGCAAGGCTTGTGCCCCCACGGCTCACCTCTCTTCCCCCAGCACCGGGGAGGAAGTCTTCGCCCATAGCGCTCCTCAGGACCTGCCCTGCTCCAAACCCTCCCTGGATCACACTTGGGCACCACGTGGGACAATATTAGGTCAAAAATTGTGCTGAGGAACTGGTGGATGGTCAGGCAGGTAGTGCTGCTCCTCAGCCTTCACTGCCTTCCTGGTTGAGCCATCACCTAAAAGCCCTTACTTTGGAGCACAGCCCCAGTGTTGCAGGCAGTGCACTAAGCCCAGACAGCAAACAGGTTTTGCCTATTGAATGTAGCTATCCCTCTGGCTGGTAAAACTGTAACACACTTTTACAAGGCAGGTACCTTGTGTCATTGGATATATTTGTGAATGAGCTGAAATGACACAAAATCGGCACAAAATATGCCAGCTGGCTCCCATTCCGTAGCGATAGGCCTTAAAATGCATCTGTAAAAGGAAAACTGTCATGTAAAATGCGTTTTTAAGGGAGGCTGGGCCATGAATGTTCTTGTGAGTGCCTACCCATCCCTCACAGCCATGCCTGAGGCCAGGCTGACTCCTCCTGGTCTGTGAGAGCACAGGCTGAGTTTGAGCCCATCTTCCCAGACCCCAGTTTGGTGCCTACCGACCCAACCCAAAGCCAGACCAGGAGGGTGCAGGTAGGAAGTGGTGCTAATGAAAGCCTAGAGGTCAAGCCCATGTTTAGACCCTGTGCCCATTAGCAAATACAGGCAGGCTCATACTAGCCAAGTCGTCCTCTTGCTTCTTGGGCCATTTGGTGGGAGCACTCATAGATTCATTTGCTGGAATCCAGCCTGCACAGTTAAGCAAAATATCTAAAAGATGGAAGATATGTCTAAAAAAACAGACTATGGCACCCTAATATGAGACATATTTTTCTGGGAGTCTCCTATTTCTGGGCCAGAGTCAGGACTCCTGGAAGTCCTGGGGAAGCACAAACTGGCTGATGAGACAGTTCCAGCCTTTTTTTCTCAATTTGACACTTGGTGGTCATAGGAGTAGGCTTCTGCTGAGGTGGGCAGTAGAACTTACTTGACAGCCCCTACTTGGAAACACATATAGCCCACTTGGCTCCTGCTGTCGAGCTCTGGCCAAACTGCTCAACCATGGACTCTTGCTGTCAAGTGCCTCAGTCCAGAATCAAGTCCTGACAGAAGAAGCCAAATTCCCAGAAGTGCTGGTAAATCTGTAGAGTCTACCGGCTTTGCTCTGGTCTCTTAATGAGCCAATACATCCTGTAAGTAGGACTCTCCCTAGATGGGAAGTTTTAGTGCTAGCACCATCCTTCCGAAAGACTCCCTTGTGCCAAACAGCTTTTATGACAAGAGATGCCACGAGGTGAACACCACGAACGGCTGCACCTCTGCGTGAAAGACCCAGAAAGGGGCTGCTGCCATGTGGTTTATTTAATTTCTAGTAGAGGAAAAGCAAGATGGAAAGAAAGCCTATTAGGAGGCAAGCTTTTGCCAAATCTTTCCGAGGGTTCTCAAACACATTATTTCTCCCTAGTTTGAGTGTCTGCTCAGTGCCACATGGAGGACAGCCAAAGTGAATTATTTGTTCCACTGTAAACAGTCCTCTCTGGGGGCAGACTAAAACTAATGGCTGGTCTGAGCTGCAGAGTTCAGGGCCTGAGCATGTCTGGATTCCGATGTGGGCCTTTGGATCTGTCCAATACAGAAAACAAGCATGAGGTTTGGACCTCGCTGTGTTTTTGCCCAAAGTTCGGCCCTGAGCATTTTCAGTCAGAGCCTTGGTCCTGTCTCATTCTTAAAGAATGATGCTGAATCCCACGGCCTTGAGGCGTTCCCTAAGAAAATATATATGGAAGTTAATTAAGGAATAAACAGTGGATGCAAAGATCAGCCTTCCCTTGCCCCACATATCAAAGATCCCCCAAACTTTCAGATTCTGATTCTGTCTTCAGAGCTGCTTTCAAGTGGAGTCTTCCCAAATTCCTGCTTTAGATGGACACCTAATTCTCCTCCTGACTGCATGGTCAATTCACTTGCTGCTGCTGCATATCCTGCTCTACACAAGAGATACTAGCACTCACCTCCTGCACCTTTCTCCTGTGGCCCAAACCAAGGGACACAGGATTGGAGATAAGATGAGCCTTTCACATGACCTCTTTGGTTCAGGCCCTAATGCTACGACTGCTTGACAGATTATGAGATACTGACATTACCCTCTGTTTTCGACAGTTCCTTCAACATGCTTACCCTGGGCTAAGCCTGACTCGGATCGGGACTCAGCTTGAACACACAGCGTATGACGTCTTAGAATCAGCAATTTCTTTACAGCTCAATGCAAGCTTTACTTACATGGTATCTTGAATAGCTGCACAGTATTGTATCCCTCAATCCAGCTTTTACAGAAAAGCATCATATCCTGTGTTCCTCAGCATTTTGTAACAATAATTTAGATTCAGTGCTTTCATTATCATTTAACCTTTTTACCTCACTTGTGTAATGCCATCCTGCTTGGTTAAAAGCATAGATCAGACTGAAGAGACTTCCCAAACCCCACAAAACAAACTTTTGTTCCCCTTCGGCCAGTACTCTGGACACTATCAAATCTTAGCCTGCTTATTAAGTGTGCAGACAAGAGACCACAGAAGCGTTGGCCAGGCTGGTGGCAGACGCCCCATGCTGAGATACCCCAGCAGAGAGTGGGCTTAAATCTGACTGTTCTGAAACTCTGTCTTGATCATGCCGAAGCTGAACCTCTAATTTTGAAATGTGGGAGCACTGTCCTATGATGCACTTCTTTTTAAAATACCTCTCTCTGGGATAACCAAACATTAGAGCACCAATTATTTCCAGCTATGCCAAAGAGGCCGAGGAATTGAAGTAGTTTCACTGATGATGGGAACAAGCTATGCCACAGACTTCCCTGATGAGTTTCACAGGCAGTTTTGGTCTCAGTCTTTAAGGACAACTCTGCCTAGCTGCTGTAATCACTCAGAAATTGCCTGTGCTCTGGGTGACTCGTGCAGGCTCACGCACTGCGAGCTCTGTATGCAAACGTAGCTGGGCATGGGAATCCAAGGGAGCTGCTGGGGGGCTTCCCTCCAGCACCTCCTTTGGTGGTGGTACAGGCTCAGCCCTGAGCTCTGTACCTTTCTTTGCCCATTTCTAAAGTGGGGGCAAATACTCTGGACTTTTTCTCCTTTAAAGGGGAATTAGAGAATGTAAAAGGTTTTGAAGGTGGAGTTGGTTAAATGGGTGCCATATGCTCACCCTCCGTGACAACAGGGCAAGATTTTCCCACTTTAGTGACGTCAAAGGAAATTGGTCAGCTAGAATACAGTAAACGACAACTAATACACATAGCTTTTTTAAAGAGTAAAAAAAATCAATAGAGCCACAATGCAAAAATGCTTTGTAAACCCAACATCCTTCTCCTATCCTCTTATTTTTGTCCTCCTCCTGTGAATAATTCCCCTCCTTTGAAAGCACCCAAGGGTGCTCCATGCTCTAGCATCACTAAGGAAGCTCACTGTGCACATGATGTTGGGTACCACAACTCTTAGTCTGATTTTGGGTTCCTTGTGAGAGAAGTGGTGCCTCCCCGCAAGCAGGAAGGCAAGTGCCACAGTTGTGAGCTGTTGGTCTACACTGAGGCTGCGGTGACAGAAGTGCCAGGCAGTCATTTTGCCCTTATGTTCTTCTCTTAGAAATACTTTAGCAGGTTTGGGGCTCTGAAAATTTAGATTTACCCAACTCACGCTATTCTAGCTTTATTTGAATATCTCCAGTTCTAGAAATACTTTGGCAGGTTTGGGGCTCTTCTAGCTTTATTTGAATATCTCCAGTTCTAAAATCTTCAGCTTAAAAAAATAAAACAAAACAAAACTCTGGCTCAGTGGACAGTTTACCAAGTGAACAAGCAAACAGATAAGCAAAGCTCAGTTCCCAAACCTCCACAGTGTGTCAGTCCATACAAGGTGTAGCCTTTGTGGCAGAGACACTCGAAGCTTCCGGGGTAGTTGATGCAGGTGTGATCACAGGTCCTTTCGAAGGAACACTCATCTATATCTGAATGCAAAGGAAAAGCAGTAAGAAATCAGAATTCAGCTAACCATGATGGACATAATTTCACCATCTGCTGCAACGGCTCATTGACTGATAAGGTAATGGATATCACCGCAGGTAAGATCCAAATAAAACATCAGTTTCACTCCTCCAGAAAGAAAAGACTTGCTCGATTTAGGAATGAAACCGTTAGGAGCAAAACATGAAGACCATAATATGTGTTCTCCATTAGGTGGCAACCTTGAACTGCTGATCGCGGCTTCCCAGCCGCGCTGCGAGAACAGCAGGTTTGGGTGTTTGTGGCACAACGGGAAAAATTGAGGGGCTGAACTGTGTCCTGGCACATTTTCTCTCTTGCTGCGTTACTAAAGCTTTGAATAAACAGTTTTCACCCAATGTAGGAGTCAACCTTTCAACCTTATGGGACAAGCACGTGTGAAAAAGTGAATCAGAAGAACGCCTGAACATCTAAAGATACGAGAGGCACAAGTAAGCTGTGCAGGCAAATACGGCAGTGTCAGGAGAGCAAGGGCTGCAGGAAACCTTGGCCAGAAGTCCTCTTTCTGCCTAAGGCGAGAAAACTTGAACCCTCTCCCTTACAGAAGTCGGGCCTCTCTGAAGGTCACTGGTCACAAGCGGGAGATGTCTAGAACCTCACAAATCTGTAAGGGCATCACGCCCAAGTCCTACACCCACGTGTTAGTGCAAGAGCTTTCATGTTGAATGAAACATTCTAGTTTTCACCCTGCTACCATAAATGCTTGATACCGTTTGATAGTGAATGCATACATTAACAGTGCTGTGAACAGCTTTATATTATCTCCAATTTTAAGAGTATCAAAATATCTACAGGAAGAAAATGCACAACATGGAAAGCAATCACACAGGCAAAAATATAATACAGAAGGAAACACACATGACAAACAGAAAAATTATCCTCTCTGGTTTTGCACATGCATCAGTCACTATGACTGAGCAACACGAAAAGGACTATTGAGATTTTCTTTTTCCCCTATACACTTACTTCATTTTTAATGCATTCTCTTATGTATTTTAAAATATCACTACTTGAGTTCTGAAAGTAGTTTCTTTTTAGGGTTTCCTTTATAGCCTTGGAAATATGTAGCTTTCAAATACGCATAAATGGCAAACTGTTTCGGCTTTCTCTAAATAAATACATAAAATAAAATCATTGGGGAATGAACACCACAGTTAGAGTTTTAAAGGACTTTTAACACATAGGAAGCCAAACCATACATCAGGGTTTCATTCACGTGTAACCTTGCTCACTGCATGGCACTGCAAGAAACATACAAAAGTGGTTCATTTTCTAGCCTCTAACTTGCCTTGGAAAATCTTTTCTCGGCGGGCAAAAAAAAAGTATTTTTCAATACCACCCTGGTGCCACAGACGACATTTCTATCAATCAATTGGGGTGTTACATACTGGGGCTAACCTTTACAGTTTTCTCTCACATTACCAAGGATGCCCCTCCTTGCCCGGGGAAACAGCAGCCTGTCTAACAACATGACCAGTCACCTGCTTGCCAAGCCACAGGCCCTCCAGATGGACAAAGGCGTTTCAGCTATACGAAATATCAGCCACTCAGACCTACACTGTTCACCCTGGCTAGCTGAGATGCTGAAACAAACACTTCGACTATAATACAAGGACTGCTATAAAATGCTTTTTAGCCGTTTAAGGCCTTCCTCCCGCCTCCTGCCGCTGTTCCCATAAACCCAACCCCTGCTGGATTCAGCATCTTGCTCTGGCCGGTTGCACGTGGGAAGCCTCAGCGTGGATTTTTCCTTGCTATAACAATAAAGCCTTTGGAGGCGACCCCTTCGAGCCGGCCTTGGGCAGGGCTGTAGAGTCATCAGCACCCTGAGGAATTCGTCACTGCGCATAGAAAAGGGGAAAACATGCACCACGTAGCCTTTGCTAAAGGTGGCGCCGGCAGCGCAAGGCAGGATGCCGAGGTCCTCCCACCGCTTCTTTCTGGAGATTCCAAAACAGGGGCTCTGGGTGCTGCTACCCCGCAGCCCCCAGGAACTTTGAAGGCAGTTTGTGCCTTTGCGGTGCCCCACAGTTCCTGGCCGTATCCACCTCGAGCAGGCCTGCGTATTTCCAACTACCCCCTAAAAAAAAAAGCAGGAACAGCAGCCTGGTTGCCTGCCACCTTCCCAGACCTGGCTTTCAAACACCACTCAGCACACAAGAGGGACTCAACGAAGCTCTCCAACCATGGTCGTCTTTGCGCAAGCAACGCTACATAGTTCGCTAACATTACCCACCACCAGGAGTGCTGAAAAGCGAACTTTGGGGGTTTGAGGTGCTTTTCAAGAAATTCAGATTTATTTAAATTAAGCATTTAAGCTCTTTTAACACAGGACGTCAAAATGATTAGTTGTGAAGGAGCCGTAGCAGAACACTTCAACTTAAAAATGTTTTAATCCTATTTTTAGTTGAATTTGGCATGAATTCATAAATAGCCCTAGCTGTCTCAGAACACTTCAGATCTGCTAGTGCATTTACTTGACAGAAGAACACATTTGCTTTACTTCCACCGAGGTGAAAAATTTACATCCCACCCACCCCTATAATCAGCGCATGGGATTGTGTTCTCCCAGTGCGTTAAGAGACATCTTCAGAGCTAAAAGCTTGAAGCTTTTATGATTCCTGGGACTAGTTTCACCTCTGATAGCACGGGACAAGTTCCCTGCCAGAAGTAATTTTTCCAGGAGTCCCAGTGGGCAGCACATAAATCAAAGGCGAGGAACTCCCTACTTCCCAGAAGGGCTCACTACACCCTGGCCATCCCAACTCTCTCTAAAGGCACTTTGACCACAGAGTCTCCAGTTTTCCTTCCAGTTGGTGTTTCCAGAACCTAACGGCACCATAAAATCCAGCATTTTGTCTATCAACCCACATCCTCAAAGATCATATTCAAAGGGCAGAAGCATTCCTTTATTTTTCGATTCCAAAAGGTTGTTCAATGGTTTAATAGAAGAGCAGGAGTTTCCTGTGTTTAACACAGTCGTTGCCAGTAATGGTCATTTTTTAGGGTTATATTCTTGGCTCTGTTCCTCTTGTTTCAAGTCGGCATTTGCGGGTTTTATTGTTAGTTTCTTCTTCTTCTTCTTCTTTTTGGTTATTCTTTCATACATTAAATGATGCCTCAACAACCTATATTTTCCTTGAATCTAATGTTAGTAAGGAGGTGTCAGATCGCCAATACTGGAAAGTAAATCCTTCCGCCTTTTTAAGACCAGAGAGTTTCTGCAGATATAATTCCCCACGAGATGCATCCCAGTGCTCACACAAGGGAGTGGGTAGAAAGCAGCTCGCTTGCTGTGCTCCTTCAGCCCTGTCCTTTCCACTGCTACCACCAGCAGTACAGCAGCACTAGCCATCATGTTGGTTTCATTGCTGTGCTTGCCTTGCGGTCTGCTCTTTTCTTATTGCTTTTTCTCTCTGTGACAATTCTCAGAATAATTAAAAGCAACTGATAATGTGAGAATTCCAACAGAATGCATGACTCCAAAAGCATGAGCATTGCCAGCAAGCAGCTCAATACCAAGAGTTTAAAGCTGAGGCTGATACACAACACTGGAGTTTTGAAGTGGCACGAGGAGCACAAGCCGATGTAGAAACTGCTACAGCTTCTTGCACCTTTGGCCACATTTCACCTGCACAAAGGTGAGAAATCCAAATGAACAACTACAGAAACGAACAATTTAATGCCCAATTGGCCCAAACAAACATTAAAAATTTAATGAATATGGATTTTCCCCTTCCCCTCTTTCTTACTATTATTTTATTTGTTAATATTAAAGTGATGACATTGTTTAGTGGAGGCTAGTCCACTTTTGTCCAAGACATACATTAAACAAAACAGTTAATTTATGAAACTGGGAGGCTCTTTCCAAAACAGAGGCCATGTGATACTTGAATAAGAGTTTCGTTTTTGCCATCTGAATTATTTTTCATGGGGTCTGAAAATAAACACAGCAAGGAGAGATCATTATTATTTGATAATACTGTTTGTATTACAAGAGAACAAGACAGGAGGGTCCCAGAGACGATCAAGAGAAGTTCAGGTGGGGATGTGGGGCAAAAAGCAGACTGGAATGGCTCTGGGCTCTGTGAGCAAAGAAACCATCGGATATTTGGTTTGTCTGGGTTCAGTGAGGCCAGGAATGACGTGTACTCTAGATTCTAGAGAAAGCCTATGCATTATACTTAAATACACTGATTTCAAGTAGAAATGAACTGGAAAACAAATCCCCCTCCCCAACTCCTTAGAAAAGGAAATGCCCATCTCCACAATCAATTCCTTCCTCAGTGGAAGTGGCGCACAAGGCCTTCAATGCTGGTAGATCACCAATGGCCAAAAATGGCCACTCTGTGACTCTAACACCTTGAGAAGCAAAAATCACAGCTCCACACACCCAGCCCTTGTTCCAGTTAGCTTAAGTACGCCTTTGGCAGAAAAGGTTCGGATAGATGTTACAGCTGCTATGGAGGGTGCAGTGAAGAACTCGCACAGCAAGGACCTATCATGGATGCTACAAGGAGCACACGCAGCAAGGACCCTGTGACTGGCAGATCCATGTGTTAGTGGTGCTCACCACCCAGGGGGGAAGCAACTGCTCGTGTGTCGCAGCACGGCTGCCACTGCATTGCGCACCACAAGATGCCACTCGCTGTGGTGGACTTACCTCCCGACACCGCGCCACAGCAGGACGTGCTCTCCCAGCACACACATCCACAGCAATGTGGTTTTGCTCTGGCCTTCTTAGGTACCCCTGGTTTGTCCACCTGAGCCACACATGGATTCAGGGTAGAGTGCTCCACTCAGCTGCTTGCAGCCGCACCACCAAACCCAAGGCCAGGTAGAACGTGTTGCATTCGCGTTTCTCAGCCTCCACATCGCTGCCTCCTCTGAGAAACAGAGCCTTTCCCTTTTCCCAGTCATTAAACACACACACCTACAAGCTCTAAAGAACTGTTGTATGATGTTTTTAAAATAAACACTAACGCTTTTTTACATATATTGTGGCTGAAAGTTATTTTCTGGGTTCCCCGCCTCCATCCTCCAATTTCTGCAGGGAACTGATACCACCCATGTAACGTTCTTCACCTTACAGCCTTCCCAGAGTGGTTTCCAACAATATTTGACAGATGTTAGGGAAACCACATATCTTAATCTGAGAAGTTGCTGGACCAGAGGGAGTCATATTCAAGCTACATTCTCCAACAAATGCTGGTTTAAATTCAGCGTTGGGAAAGTTATTTTGCTACAGCAGCTCTATGACAGCATTTCCATCATATTTCAAGCTTTCTTATCCAAAGCGACTTACGCCTGTTCACAGTTAGTAAAAATACATCCTCCATCTCAGGACATAACTCTCAACACACATCCAGCACCCACCAGAAGGGATGGCTAATGCCTAACTTCTCCCTACATTTCAGAGTCTAATAGTAAAACCAGTGAAGAGGTAGCACAGAAAGATGCAGTCATACACACACCTTCCATTTCACTGCTTCCCTCCCAGTGCTTCTGCCACAGACTAGCAAAAAAAAATAAAAAAGAAACAAAAAGAACAAAACCCCAAACACCTTAACCCAAACCTTTAAAAGTAATTGAAAATCCACACCCAGCCAGGCTTGCCACTGCTTGATTGACTTGCAACCAAGTCAACTTGTTGCTGAGACTTAATTGTTAATAACATACTAATGATCTGCACAAGAAACACTTCTGGCATTAATTACTACACTTTTAATGTGAATGCAAATGCATAGGTAGCACAGTCACATCTTGTGTTTCAAAAGCTTAAGTGGGGAACTCTGTCCATTATGGCTAATTTTGACTTGAACCAGAGCATTTATTTACTTAGGAATTTTACTGCTCACAGTTAACTACATGATTAGTGAAGACCAAATGTAACACACTAATCAGGGAATGAAGGACTTCTGAAGGAAATTGATTCTGCTTGCAAGGAAATGTGCTTTTTATTAGAGATGATTTGCTCTAAGAATGCAAAGTGGTAGTAAAACAATAAATGCATATAAACTGTAGAAGAAGCCTGCAGACTCTGCTAGAGAGAGATATACAGTAACTAACCAAAAACCTGTGACTTATTATGCAAGCATTCCAGGAAGGAAGTATTTCAAGGATTTAGCAGTACAGAATAAAATTACTATTACTCAGCTTCAGAAATGGGCACACAGTGGCAACCAGTGCCAAATTCTGAGGCATTTTCTCTGAGGGTTTCTCTAATCTAGGTTAGGCCACTCTTCTATGTAGTACTCAAAACCTGTTGCTTTGGCTCCGTTGAGAAACAAAAAATTGGCTCATCACAGAACAGTTGAGGTGATTGTTGACTCATTGTCAACTTGTTGTCTATCAGGACACTCAGGTCCCTCTCTGCAGAGCTGCTCTCCAGCAGGGCAACCCCCAGCTTGTGCTGGGTTTATTCCACCTATGTGCATTGGGTTATCCCTCTCCAGGTGCATGACCCTGCACTTGCCTTTGTTGAACTACATGAGATTCCTCTCTGCCCGTCTCTCCAGCCTGCCCAGGTCCCTCTGGATGGCAGTGCAGCCCTCTGGGGTACCAGGCGCTGCTGCCAGTTCTGCATCCTCAGCAAACTTGCTGAGGGGGCACTCGGTCCCTTCATCCAGGTCACTCATGATTAAGTTGAACAGGACAGGACCCAGGACTCACCCCTGGGGGATCAGCTACAGGCCTCCAACTAGACCCTGCACCACTGATCACAACCCTTTGAGTTCTGCCATTCAGCCGCTTCTCCAGCCACCTCACCACCCATCCATCTAGCCCTCACTTCCCGAGCTTGCCTATGAGGATGCCATGGGAAACGCTGTCAAAAGCCTCGCTGAAGTCAATGCAGACACCATCCGCTGCCCTCCCCTCATCTATCCAGACAGTCACTGCATCATAGAAGGCCAATGGGTTGGCTAAGCATGATTTTCCATTGCTGAATCCATGTTGACTAATCCTGATCACCTCTTAACCTTCACAGGCCTGGAAATGACATCCAGAACAAGCTGTTTCATCATCTTTCCAAGGACAGATGTGAGACCAACTGGCCTGTAGCTTCCTGGGTCCTTCTTCATGACCTCTTTGAAGACTGGGGTGATATTTGCTTTCTTCCACTTCTTTTGTGTATCCAAAGTTGAGAGATCACTCTTTCTACTGGAAGTATAGACATTTTTTTTTCCCCATGGAATGCATACATTTAATGCTAGCAAGATGACTGTGCTCACTTAGTCTGAACTCCTGCCTTACACAGCCTGTAATACTTTGCTTGGTAACCTTAGAAAGCATCACTTTTTTCAGAAAGGACAGTAGAAAAGTTTTCTTGGACTGAGCTCTTAGTCTTACCAGTTTATTTTCTAAAGTTCAACTTAGTGATCCTTTTTAGTTGCTAAATTTGGCAAAGGCTGAATAATTTCACTTAAAAGAGTATAATGCATACCTGATCCTTCCTGGAATCAGCAGGTATCTCCCAATATATTTTTCATTTTTTTTTTTTCATCTGAGGTTACTCACAAGAAAGCAGAATTCCAGCTAAGTAGCTCCTTTGGGCTGGCTGGCTGCCCCCACTAATTCCTATCACCTGAGCAGTTACCATCAGAAGACAGCAATCATTCACCAGTCCCTTCAGTGGTTACAAGAACTGCAATAGTTAGATCCCTCTCTGACGACAGGCACTGAGGGGATGAGTCTTAACCCAGCAAAGTCATCACCATCACTAACATCAAGAGCAACCAGCTCCCAGCTGTTTACCTAGAAGTAGCAGCAAAGGGAAATGCAGCTGGGAAGAACAAGGCCGTACAGTTGGGGGAGTCTTTAAAGGCAAATGACAGCTCCTTTTCTTTATCTCTGCTCTTAATCCTTATCCAAGGATCCCAGTTAGCCTTCAGGGAACCGCTGTGCTTATCCCTGAGGTTTGCAAGCAGAGGTGAAGCAGGTTAAAAACTGGAACTTGGCAATAAAGTTGTAGGCCTAAACTGTTTGCTTCCTCTCCAGAGTAAATACAACCCTTTTTTTAGGAACTCTTCCAAGTGAGTTTTATGTGAGATCACGTACCAACAAATTAATTTCCCCTTCTCTTTCAGTTTCTTTCAAAAACTTCCAATTTAATTTTCTGCCACAGAGTCCACAAGCTCACCCTCTTCCACAAGCTTCCCTCAAGGCTTTCTCAGAGGGAGAAACAGGGCTGCAGAACAACATCTTAGGGCAGTAAATATCTATTCACTATG
>NW_010582272.1:256405-303158 GCF_000705375.1 Tinamus guttatus
ATACATTCCTCTTCCTGTCAGCACCACAGAGCCAATTCTGCTCCCAGGCACTGAGTAGGGTTTTGTTCTGCCTCATGCATCAGCTGCTGAGCTATTTGCTTGCTTTTGAAACACCCAAAGCTTTGCTTTGCCTTAGGGGATGGGAAGATTTATAGGTTGGGATGGAAAGAAGCAGAATTCGGCAACTTCAGCCAGGCAAGAATTGGCAGCTAACTTTGGGGGCTTTCAGGATATCCTTCAATGCAGTTGGTGGGATTTGGCCCAAGACTTTTAAAATTTCTGTAAATAAAATATATCATCATCATTACCATTATTATTATCATTATTGCATTATTACTTCTCTGCTGTTTGGCAAAGACAGAGGTTTTCAACATTTTCTCCCTGGAGTATCATGAAGACCTCCATTTTATTCTTTATTTTTTGTAAGCAGAAGCAAACTGAAAAAGAAATAATGGTAGAGGATTACCTGATAAATTCACTTTCTGGCAGATAATAATTTCTTTTATTATCTTAAACACCGTAGCGCAAAATTAAATGTTAAATCCCATAATGCAAGGAGAGTTGAAGAATGCCACTAGAGACTGTTGAGGCAGAAAATGGCCATCCCAAGTTTCCTTTTCCCCCGTTTTCTCAGTTGTGCTGAGGGAAGATGGGGCCAAACTCTTCTCAGTGGTGGCCACTGACCGGACAAGGGGTAAAGGGCACAAGTTCCACCTGCATGTGAAGAAGGATTTCTTTCCTGTGAGGGTGACAGAGCCCTGGAACAGGCTGCCCAGAGAGGCTGTGGAGCTTCCTTCTCTGGAGATTTTCCAAACCTGCCTGGATGCCACCGTGTGCCATGTGCTCTAGCTGTCCCTGTTGGAGCAAGGGGTTTGGACTAGCTGATCCCTAGAGATCCCTTCCAACTTAACCAGTCTGGAATTCTGTGATCTGATCAGCTCTCCTCAGAGACTGAGGAATGAGGCAAACAATGCTGGACAGTGTGGTCAGCTGTGAGCCAGTACGGCCGTGGCTTCTCCCCCAGTCTGTGCAACCACTCCAACTTATTCCATCTGAGGAGCAGTTTGCTGGGAGAGGCCCCCACTGTGTGCTGCAGTTTTGGAGAGACAGAGTCCTGGCAGCCTGCCTTCCAAGGAGCCCATGTATGTGCCCGTGTGGCATCCCCTCTAGAGCCCCTCTGTACAGACACTCCACAGCCTCACATACAGTCCCCCAGGCACTTCAAGGGAAAACTTCAGGGATGCCCAGCTGCCCTCAGGCAGGGGAGGGGGTAAAGGAGACTTAAGCAAAGGCCCTCTCCCAGGAGGGCTTGTAGAGAGATGCAACAACCACCCAAGACAGCTCTGGAAATACAAGTTTTAAAGGAAATCTGTTTTTCCCTGTGAGAAAGCTTTTGAGGTCTTTTATGGAACAGAAAACAAAACTGCAAATAACTAGATGCAATGGCAAAAAAGTAAGAAATCTTCCCAAGGTCACAAACATGAAGGCAGTCACGGTAGATAAGCCTGAAAAAATGAGAGGATAATTTCAAATCATTACAGTTTTTCACTGTCCAGCTCTTGACACTTAGCCTCACCATGAGCTCAAGATGATTCTCTCATCCTTTTTTCTCCCCTTGTTGTTATCCTTGTAATTAATTTGTTGTAATGATTTTTAAAAGGACTAGAAGATTTAATAATGTACTATAGGGATCTGAACTCGAGTAAAGGACAACTATCTTATAAAAACAATCTATCCAATAGTATCAACAATGCATAAGTATCTTTAACAGTATTGTTCATTTTTAGAACCTATTAATTTTAAAAATCAATATAAATTGAGCTAAGCACTTCACTTGCTGACAAGCACTTTGCTTGCTTCTTTCTTTGAAGAGAGTTACAAAAAATCTACATGCTATGGAATCAGTGAGTGCTAGACTTGCTTGATGAAAGGCCAGGTGCCAGAGTGAAGGAGGCATAAATATATTTGCAGGCTTTCAGTGACAACCAGAAAAAGGCCCACATAGCTGTGGTAAATGAGTCTGACTTAAAACTGTGTCTCTGAATGCTTAGTTTGGGAAATCAAAGTGCAACTATAGCCAATGGTACATTTGATAGCCTGATCTATGGACGGCGCTAGCATTACCAACAAAGGTGCAACACTGTGGGCACTGGCACGTGGTGTGCTTGGATGGCAGCTCTTCTTGGCTTAGAAGCTCTTCTTCCATACGTGACAGTCAGGCAGCCTCACTTAGGAGGCCTCTATGCTTTGAGTGCTGCTTGGAGGGCAGCTTCGATCTGCTCGGATATGAGGTAAAACAGAAAGAGACAGGGAAAGAAAAGACGGAGTTTCTTAAAACAGGAGGCTGGAATTTTGTCAGTGCTTGGGCTGATTACAGACTTCCCAGACATTACCCTTGCTCTTGGGTCTATGCACACCTGCCCTGGTTCTTTCCCACCCTTCCCAGCCCCTTCCAGCAAGGGTTTTGCTGTGCTCAGGCCCCTCCATTTACTAATCTGAGGAACCCAGCAGGAGGTAGTTGGCTTTGGCTCCTATTACGCTTATCCTCTTACCATTGTTTTGCCAGGACAATCTAAAACACAATTAAAGACAATGCTTTCCCAACATTTTTAAGGAAACAAAGTACTTTCATCAAAACATTGCCAAGATTTTATGAGCAAAGATGTATTCTTTTCCAAAAATCAATCATTTTCCAAGGCAAAGGCAAGTTGAGTTATCTACTGCTATTACGGCAATAAACTGTGCTACTATCTCAAGTGCTTGGAGTAGGATAAACCATATATCAAGAGCGGGAGCACATTAAAATAAAATTCAGACAGGTTTATTTGTTTCCCTAAAAAAAAAAAAAACACGTCATATAGTATTTTTTCCTCTCCAAAAGCCACTATTTACACAGCATCTCTGCAAGAGCAACTTAACAGTCTGATGAGATAAATGTAAAAACAAAGGCTTTACCTTCTGCATACTAAGCAAGGAATAGTCCCTCTGTCCTGCAACACACTTGCAAATCATTCTCTTTGCCAAACTCTCTCTGTCACCCTTGAGTAGCAGCTAGTGAGACCTCTTGAAGGAATAAGAGGATTTGGGTGTAAATTTGACCTAGTGTTACCTGACAGTGCTGAAAGACTATGACTGTTGCCGTTCGCTGTCTCCGGCCGTGCAGTCTCCGGACTCAGCTCTGGGCAATGTAACATGTTCACCCAGAGGTCGGGTTCTCCGGGGCCATCCTACCCTGCTAGGGGACAAACCATGTAACACCAATATGGTTGAAGTGCCGTTTATTGTTTAATGCTCACTACAGTTATACTCCTTTCGAATGCGGAAGCTTGCTCTGCCACCAATCAGCAACAATGCCACCCCACATGGCTAGGTACTGATTCTTCAAAGTAAGACAGCTGACTCGCCTTAACCAAGGTACCTGCACAAGCGCTAACGGTTCCTACCATGGCTATGGGGAGATAATCACCCCCTTTGCTTCAGCTGGTTCAGGTCCTCATTCAGAACAGAAGGGTAGGTGAAAGCAACAGGAAATGGCAAATTTTCTGATCACTTGGGCTAGGGATTTCACTGCAATCCTGTACAGCACTTAGTGTAACTGATCTCTTACATTAGTCAAGGTGATTAAATGAGCAAGGGCTGTAACAGGCATTATCTCAAGGTGCACTGCTGCAATGGTGGAGAATATATATGCACACAGTACATTTCTGGGTCCCTTTAAGAACAATTTCTATTGAATTACAGCTTTCAGCACTATTTATCAAAAGATTATTGTTTGTGGAAGAATGCTACCTTCCTGCTCCAACTATTCCAAGGCTGACTCACATCCTGGTAATTCATTAATACATAATATGATTTCAGTCCAGTAAAATCATTTCTGGACTATATACATAATAAATCCTAGAGCATCAACTGAAAAATATATCTCAAATTCTCTGTCTAAGCACTAATGGAACATTTTACTTGGCTTCCCACACACATTATCAAGAGGAAGGGGCCAGATGGAGCTGTAAAAAGCAATTTGATAGCGATCTACTTTACAGAGTTTAACACAGGAGCACAAGAGCCTCCCTACCACAGGAGACTCGAGGTCAAACTAATCTAGTGTCTTACTTCCAACAGTAACCAGTCAGAAGCTTCATGGGAAAATGGAGGTGAAGTGATCTGTCCCATCTGCCCTCCCCACCATGGGTCTCATCCTATTAAAAATTAATTTAAAGCCTAGATTGTGGGGTCTAATATTCCTTCCAAGCAGTGGCAACTGCAGAAAATTCTCTTTTAATTTACACTTACTCTGTATGTGCCGCAGAGGAGAGAAACGGGGCTGAGGGGAATGTGTTTGTTTTCAAGTTTCAGCAGCCGCAATTGTTACAACCAATGTGGCAGATACCATCACTTGGCAAACAAACTTGTACCGGCTAGCACTGCTTAGACTTTACGCCTGGGGCATTTATTCTTTCTGGGTATGATCTTGCAGCCCTCTTTTTCTCACAGAGGCAGACTGTACCACTACTGACAGTCTCACTGACACCAAGAGTAAGCAACAAGTATAACAGAAAAGGTTTGAGAAATATCCCATTTACTGACAGTGTAACACGTTACTTCCCAGCTGAGTATTTTTTTAAACTTGATGCTAGGAGCAATATAGTGCCTGTCATAAGCAAGATATGCCCTGGAGAAAATCTACACAGGGAATGAACATTGGTGACAGGGATATTTTCTCACTACGAGATAGTCTGTTTTTTCCAAGCAGCCCCCAGTATTTCCTCCAGCGATAGGAAATCACAGATTGTCCTGGTGAGATAGAAGTGTAGCTCTGCTGAGCTCAATAGTCTCCTTCCGTATATAAGTGAGAGCAAAATGAAGCCTTGGATACTTTCTCTGGCTGCTGAAGACCTAAAAGTTACAGTAAATGCATGTATGAACTCCAGCAGAAGCCAGTGCGTGCAGTTTTAAGCATTCTACTCCTCGCTCCAGACTGCAAATCATCTATGGGATCAGCCACCAGCCTCACAGGGACACAGGCCTCCTCTTCACTAGCTGCAGGGTAGTCCTGGCCACCAGGGCAACAGCCTAAGAGAAAGGTTTTTGTGGGCTTTGGTAAAAATCAATTTTAAATATTATGACCTCCATCATGGTGCTGGTGTCCTCTTTATGCCCCATTGCCTGGCTGTGAAGCTGTGTCAGAGCTATTTCTACTATTGCTTCCAGTCCGGAAAGAAAGAGAAGACTAAATAATGTTACTTTTGATTTATGTTTTGCCCTTTTATTTATTTAATGGGTGAGAAAAGGAAAGAGAAAGATGGAACAACAATAAAACTTGTCAACACTTTTTCACTGGAAAGTTGGCCAAATTGTAGTGTGGAGCCATTGAATCTTATGGATCTGGGTTTCACCTGTGGTGTTTTAAACTGACTTTCAGGAAATATTACTTACAGCACTGATGCAGAAGAGCCGAAAGGCTTAATCAGTCTCTTTAATGCTGTATGGTGCAGCCTTTGTATTTGTATTTCCTACAACTCACTGGCCCTGTGACTGCACTGTGGTCCGCAGAGCTTTAACAGCAACATGTGTTATTGAAGCAGCAGTAAAATAAAAAGATACCTTGGTTTGTCTGAGATATCATGAAAAAGCCCCTCCTCTCTTGGTATTCCAAGAAATTCCTTGGGATTTTAAAACCAGGCCACAGGCCACAGGATTTCTTCCCTTCTCCATGGGACCATGTGTCCTGTGAAAATCAATGAAAGGGGTGTATTCCCATCCTGAGTCCTCCAAGAGGTTATGTGAGGGGACACAGTCAATTGCTTTACTGGGCTATAGGATCAAATGTAGGTGGCTGGTCACTGTCATGTAACCCAAAGCAGGGAGAACCCCTTTTTTTTCCTTTTAAATTTATGTTTATTTTTATTTTTTAATCTGGTCACTATGGTGATTTGATGCTGGTGGTATGGATACATGGATTTACTTGGGAATAAACTTGTTCAGTACAGCCATATTTATCATCAATGGTTCCATACAGAAAGGTATAGAGAGGTCCTTGTAGTTAAACTTTGTGGGCTTCTTTAGGCCCAAAATAGTTCCCACAAACACTTTCTATCTGCCTTTCCCTTTAGGATTAATCCCGTATTTCATACCCATTTTCAAAATGGAGACAGCCTTGGTGGGAGATTCAAATCTTGATCATATTTTATCCAAATGAAGGGAAAGATGGACATTACTGGATGGGAGTAGATATCCACTTAATATGACAGAATTTTTCAAGATCAGGCCTGTATCATCTTTGGATCATAGACAGTTAATGACTTGTTCACAGTACTAGCGATTTCAATCTGGAATTAAAGAAAGCTTCTATTGACCACGAAGCATCCGTCCCCGGGGAAAAAGCATCAGCTAATTCAAATCACATCATGTTCACTGGAGTGGAGACCTCTTTGGCACTAAGGAAAGGTCAGTCCCTCATTTAGCAGTATTATTCTGGGACTGCATGGACTGTGGTGCAGCGGGTTAACACAGAAGGTCTGAAGGTTGGGTTTGAGTCTGATTTGGGATCTAAAGTTGTGAATGGCAAGAGGCAGGACATATCCTTTACCACATCAGAAGGCCATCACAAGACCTGGCACACTTACCAAGTCTGCTCCAAGACAGCCCCAGACAGAAAAAACATAATTGGGCAAGGCTTGAGTTATTTTGCAGGTCAGCATTGCAGTACGCTGCCAGAGCTATGAAAGGAAACTGCCTCAGTATCTGCTCACAGGATACCCAACTTTAGCCAGTATCTGCAGTTGCTCCACCCTAGAAGTGTCATTTTTTTTTTTTTTTGTGGAGAGCTTCACATTTGTCTGGCAGTGAAGCTGAGGAGAGAAAAGGCAATAAAAAATATTTTAAAAGAGATAAAGCTAACTCCAAATACACAAATAAGTGTGTGGATAAGCTAGTGACTTCCTCTTACAATGAGGTGGAGAAAAAAAAATAACAGATGCAATTGGATCTTTTTTGGCAGCTTTGAGGTGATAAAAAAAACCCTAATTTCTAGCAAAATGCACCCCAGCAAAGTTACTAGATGGAGAATTCACAGTACCTTGAAGCTAGTGGGCCAAAATTTGTTTTGAATTTTCTTTAGTGTGAACCCACATCACTGAAATTCCCTTAGACAGACGTAAGTACTAGCGCAGCAGATTATGAGGTGCTTATTCCAGGGCCTAGTTGCAAAAGGAATTGAGAGTCATCACCTTCATTTAAAATCTGTTAGGAAGGTAACAAGGATCAATCAAAAGTAACGCAAGAAATATGTCAGATCAAACAAAAGATGCCATCACCTACAGGGATGAACGCATGGTCTTTTCGAAGCTCCAAAACGCGCAGGGCCCAGGTGACCTGTGCAGATGCTCCATGGGGCAGAGAGGTACTTTTCCCTGGTGAATGATCATCCCCTTTTTATAGTGACAGTAGCAATTCAAATGGTGCTTGCAAAGGCTGTTAAGACAGAATTTGTTATGGCTGAACATCATCTCTGAGGGGTGTAGGAATCCTCTAAGCCCTCCTCAAGCCACTTTTGAAGATGCAAGTGGGACTGGAATGATGCAAGAAGCCTCGAATTGCCTCCACAGAAGGGGAAATCCCATTGCATATGAGGATTTGGCTCTATTTTGGGCACAAGGGGAGAAGAGCAAGAAGGGAAGGCCACAGACTCAGCAGTCTGAGGTATTACATGTTGATCACTACATGTTCCCAATAAAAGCACTTTCTCCCCCCTGAATCTAAGTTCTTTCAGCCACCCTACCACTCCCTGGAGAGCTATATGACAAATGTGTGTGCTCTTTCCTTGTCCTGCCATGCAAAAGGTAATTCCTGTAGCAATATCACAAATGCTATTTATGATAGCATTTCACACATTTTTCTGGGTGCTCAATCAAGCTTCAACTTGAGTGGAGCAGCGAGAGCGCTTATTATGGAGCTCTTTTTTCAAGATCACTGCACGACAAACAGAAAGTGAATAAGCAATTAAATTAGCTAGCTTTAAAACTCATATTGGCTGCGGATTAAACTAATTATGGCTGCACTTACATAGATTCATTGTAGCTTTAAACAGTCTTTCTTGCTGCTTTGTTGCTGATGTGGCTCTAAAACTCATCTGGGTTGTTGTCCTGCTGTTAATTACCATGAAGGTTACAAATATAAGCTTTTCTTGCTATAAATAAAACCATTATATGTACTACATGCTCAAAGGTGATCCAAGCCTCTTTCACCAGCTTTTATACAAATAGATCCAAAGGTTTCTTCCTGTAGCGACGCATTTACAGTACTGTAAACTTAAGGATCTGTTAAAATAACACACAATACACGGCTTTGGAATTCTCATATAGTAACTGAACCGTCAAAGGCGAAAAAAACCCATAAAGTTTACATGAAAAGAGGTAGTTTGGGAAAGCCAGCACAAATTGCCACAATGTCACTGGCCCTGAGATGTGGATTCTTCCTCTTCTGGGTTACAACTCAAGTACCCTTGTAATGGGCTGGGATGCCTGTGAGGGAAAAGGAAGAGAACCTCCTGCCTCCTCCTTGTCTAGCCAGGAGCTGCAGTGCAAGGACCCTTCCCTCACAGAAATACTCAGTGGGTGACACTGTTTTTCTCTGCAATCAGGGCTACAACGAGACAAATGCAGAACATTTTAATGCTCTTCACCAATGCAAGGGCTCCTTGCACAAGCATGCTACCTACAGCGTGGCAAGTTGGTGGGACCAAGTGATGAGCAAGCTTCAGAGCTTCTGAAAACTGATGAATTTTTGTTTCATAGTATAACTGTGTATACAGGAAAAAATAACATCTTGTGATGAAGGAAGAGGGCAAATTCACAAGACGTACCTGAAAGTAAGGCATGTGGTGTGATGTACCAGGAGCTACACAAACAACCAGAATAAAGTCGGAGGCTTAACTCAAATTTCTCTGCAATCTTAAAGCTGACTCTGAGGTCTACAGTGAAAGGACCGTAAGGAAATGAGATGAGGTGGGATAAACTCAGAGTTTCTCAGGAATATGAAGGAAGTCTTTTTATTGAAAAATATAAAATTGTCTCACGCTGAAGTTTATGATCATGTAGGAACAGCTTATTTGTATTTTCACCTATTTGAAAAATACTATCTACATGAACTCTATCTCTGAGGTTTTGTTCCTCACCAATTCTCTCCTGTGGATCAGACACAAACAAGTCCAAAGATTCTGCAGGTCTTAAAGTTTAAAGTGGCAAGTTTACCATCTGTTTCAGTGGGCATTTTACCTCCTTTTAGCAGAATCTCTTCCTTGACTTGGTAACTGAACTCATTTAGAGATGAGCTCCCTAGAGTCTAGAAGATCAGCTGAACTGTGTAAGACTTGGCCCTGCAGAAGCTACACTTCCAAGGACCTAAATGCATTAACACATACCTGAAAGAAATCTTTGTTTTTAAAGTGGAAACCGGAGCAAAAGGCAACATGGACAGCAAAATGATAAGTCACTGAAATTCTATTACAAAACACCAGAAGTAACAGAACAACAGCATCTTTTATAAATATAAAACAAAGTGTTCTAATTCACCCACTGGAAAGTAATATGTCCAAAATAAATTTCCATGAATCTCTCAGTAATGTTCTATGTATGGTCAGTGCTGCGTGGATGTTACCAGAAAAACCTGTGGATGATTTACATTCCAAAACAGTCACTAACTCCAAACCACATTTTTCTCTCAGACCTGACATTAATCACTGTAACCACTTGCACTGGCTATATTCTCTCTGCAGAGGAAGAAGCAAAGGACAGGTGATTCACTCCTCAGTGGTTTCTTGGTCTCCATCCCCTTTCCTTCTTTTCTCACCAGCAGGCGTAAGGACTACACATGAGTCACCAAATATCACTTTGAGCACCAAACAGGCACTAAATTGCTTCACAAAGCAGGTGTCATACTATACTTGCCACAGTCTGTCTCTAGGACTCAAATACCATAGGCTTCAAACAGGAAATAACTTGGTCCTCCCCATTTCGAACACTGAAGAACCAGCAGTTCTGGGACTGGAGCAATTTCTTCAGCCCAAGCATCCTCTGGGCTTGCACTAATCTCTCCTTTAGAGCAACAGATAAGCTAAACTTGCTTAATAGCTGCAGTGCCATTTAGAGGCAGTCAGAGGGCCTGTTCTTCTTTGCTGAGAACAGAAATAGGAGGATGATCAGCTCATTCATGTATTTTCAAGCCAGCAGTTCTTGTCTTGAGGCAAATCCAAGATCAGCTACCGTTTCATGCGCTGCATGATGTGCACTGTCACCAAAGACACGCTCAGTTGGCAGCTCAGGCACATGGAGAAACAAAACTCAGCCGAACAAAGCTAACAGAGCAGCTTCCAGTTTCCTAGCATCACAATCGACAGCTGATTATTTATAAGCATTTTTCAAAGCTTACTACTTAATCTCTGCACAACGAACAAATAAAGCCCAGCACTTTGCACCATATCTTGCATAACAAGAAAGCAGGGCTTGACTTTCCTCTTGAGTTTTTGCCTGCTGTAATTACGACTACCTCAGTGGTGATACCTCTGAATGACACTAGGGTGAGAGCATGTCAAGGCACACAAAATTGAACAACCAGGAAGTGTTCCTCCCTATCTCTAAATACACCGTGAAAGGCATGTTTCTTTTAAACATTTTGCCCCTATTTTTAGTGGATGCCTCAACACCTGCCAACTTATCCTTATCTGGCATGATCCTACAAAGTTACATCTGCCTCGTCATATGGCACCAGTCAGAGCCCTTCCCACCCTGTCCCAGCACAAAACCAGCCTTGCGATGACTCCTCCTCCGTGTCTAACCACCCAGTCAGGGTAGAGCAGCCATCCCACATGACGGAATGAGGAGATGCAGTAGAAAATCTTTTGAATGACTTATGTATATCTTTAACCTTGTGGTTTTTTTTTTGTTAATGAATAAAGAAACTCCAAAATAATAATGCTGTTTTGTACTTCAAATAATTTTTGACATGTTCAAAACTTATTCAAATAATTACATGTTCATAAAAAGGCAATTCCTGTAGAAAAGTTTCCTCGAATACTTCCTCCTTCCACTAATCACGCATGCTCCGTGCTCATGCTTGTAGCCTTTTCTACAAGACTTTAAAAGGCACAACTGTAGACTTCAAATGTTTAAAATGTAATTTCTCCAAAGGCACATTCTCAGTGCTTACACTGAAAATGGTTATGTACTTACCGAGTCATGGAATATACATCATTTGACTTAGGGAACCAGTTATGACACACACAGATGACACATGTTCCATGCAAATTCTCACAAAATGCTGCCATTATTAAACATTATTAAACAGATCTTATCAGACAAAGCTGAGCTCACAGATCAGGCTCTTCTTGTGGTTGAACTGTTGCAAAACCTCAGTTTCAATAGACTACTCTAAATCACTTCAGTGTAAATGAGATAAGCCTCTGCCCCCAGAAGATCATACCAGTTAGAAGACTTGAGTGTAAGGCCTTATTGCCTGCCCTTATTGCAATGCACCATGTGGATTTTTCTCTTTCAGCAGTACACTGATGTTCCTACTACTAAAAACACCAATATGAGACACTTTAAAAGATCTTATAAACCAAACACCAGAAAATAAAAATCTTGTAGGCTTTTCTATCTTTAATTTCTCTGACAGTATAATGAAAAGCTATACTATAAATGACTTAAGTCAAAATAATCCAAAGAAATTAGCATTCTCGTTGCACAAAGAGTAACGTAAGTGACTTCTTACCTTGGCAGGTCCGTTCATCAGTGAGCAGTTTATAGCCTTTCTGGCAGCTGCATTCAAAGCTGCCAACTGTATTTCGGCAGAAATGGTCACAGCCCCCATTGTTTACCAGGCACTCATCAATGTCTGCAAGAAATGAATGGGCAAAGATTTAGTCCCAGACCACACTTGCATTACTTCAGGACAGGAATACAGGAGTTTACTCAGCTCCCCAAAGAGGCTGCTGTCTCTGTTAGAAGTCAGGCTGGCCAAATGTACCCTTTCCCAACCTTTTCCAGCAAGGCTTACAAAAGAGTTGTGGGCTGAGTTCTTCTGAAGATAGAAGTATTCCTCCCCGTAGTGCAACCACCAGATGACCCATGTAGAGACACGTTGTTTTTAAAAAAAGTGAAGGGAAGTTTCTTTCTTGATCTAGTGGTTTGCCTAAAAGATTTCAGCCTGTGTAACATGAACCCCTCATCCCTCGCCTTACATATGTGCTACAAAAAACCTGAAAAAGCATAAAAACCAAATAAAAACTAATGTACATAGCATTATATGCTAGTGACAGTGTCAATGAACACTCATTTTTCTGTGTCTAACTTCTTTGATTCACTGCTAATGCAGGGCAACTGTGAGTGCATTTGAGATGTTCCTTCTGCCGTGCAGCAGGCAGAGCTATTGCCTTTATTTGAAAGCCACGTATGTATGAAGGACAGGCTCAATATCTCTTACTTTAAATAATGAGTACGAAATGCAGTGAAGAACTTGATAAGATCTCTGTTCTTCTGAACTTCAAGCTGGTGCTTCTGCTTCTTCCACTTCGTAACTTCTCAGAAATGCTTTTGAAGAACTGGAATGACCAGTCCTTTCCCATCCCATAAGAGTTTGTGCAATAGTTATATAACAGGCTGCAGAACCTCATTTGAAAATGGGGCCCCTTTCCATCCTCCCCCATTTAAACAACTACGGGCCTACTGCTTATCTGCATGGGGACAGGGAACACTATTTTTTCAGGGGAAGATCAGTGCCAAAAATGTAGCTCTTTTTAGGGATGTAAACAGTGCACTTTTCTGGGAGTGAAAAATATCTTTCAGAAAAAAAATGAGTGGAGAGTGTAGTTGAAGACAGTGTGGTACTGGGGAATGAAGGGGACTTCTTTAGAAAAAACAACTTGAATTCAGGATGACTTTACTGGACAGTACTTTGCTGAACTGCCACTGGCAGAAATATGCTTAGAAGGATATACTATTCAGGTGATAGTACTTTGCTGAACTGCTTAGAAGGATATACTATTCAGGTGATCAAGAACAGTCAAACATCAGAAAGGCGTGCTCAGGGGTGAACTTGTGCCAAACGGAAATGCAAGCTCTTTTGAGGCCCTCTGAACTAATACTACTACTTATTACATTTGTGTCTGGTTCTGCAGAAGACTGGCTTTTTAATCAGTGTTGTTAGAAGATTTGAGGGGTACAATGCTAGGTACCAGACGCAGCAGTAGAATCGGGCTGTAGATGAAATTCTTTTTGTCACAGGCAACAGAGTTCTCAAACTGAGCTGATGGTAGGAATCTTGCTTGTCGATGGTCTTCCAATTTTGGTAATTGAAGTTGAGAAACCAAGAGCAAATAATCTCAGGCTCCCAAACCTGATAAACTTGGGGAAGAGCTAACTCTGGACAGCTCTGCAGGAGGCATAAGACTAGAGGCAGAAACCTCTACTGGCATTTCCATTCTTAGCAAGGTTTTGCCTCAACTCCAGTATGTATAACTGGGATTGCATTACAGGTCCTATGATGGATAACCCCAACTGTTTCATCCATTTGCACAGCTTAGGTGCACCGAAATACAGTCTACATCAAGCTTGTCCTGACAAAACTTTTGGACAAATGCAATTGTGAAATTAAATTTACTAATACGTTATGCA
This sequence comes from Tinamus guttatus, assembly GCF_000705375.1. The sequence goes on from NW_010582272.1 coordinate 270,073, forward strand.
TCATAAACACACACAGTAGACATCCATCACAAAGGTCTCTCTTACTCACGATAAGAATAACATAACCTCTGGGCTACTCTGCTGCCTCACTGAGACTGCTTGAAGCAGAAATTACTTGCAGCCTGTCAAATACCATTCTGAAATAAAGGATTGATGTTAAAAAAGATGACCCCTGAATTTCACATGTTAAATTCCAAATTCCAGTCTCATTAACTTTCTTTTCGGCGTCTTTGGACACCATAAGAGACAAAAATGAAGCCTTGCTGGCCTCTGAGGGTAGTTTTGAAGCTGTTAGTCATTGTACCTCTACTGACAATGCAGTATATCAGATTTACACCAGCAGTATTCTGGACTAATGTTGAACCAAGATTTGGCTGAAATATGGAATAGTCCCTAGGAAAAGAAGATTTTGGGGTTTTTTTTGATTTCTACTATCTGGAATACATGGCATGGCTTTTTGGAAGCAGGACCATCACGACAGAATAGAAGTCAAAACTGTTAGCTGCCCAAACATCCTAAATAACAGAAATAGTGCTAATGTCTCTGCTTCCACTGCATTTCTTTCCATGACCGTGGCAAGATAGACAAGGCATGTAAAAATTATTTCACTCTATGGAAAGCAGAGCATTGAGGCATTTTAGTACAGAGAACAGTATCCAACCATATCAGGTCTAACTGTTTCACAGAAATTGCATCAATTCTATATCTCCACTATTTTTCTTTCCATAGCTATAAATAACTCCTATTACGAGCTATGTGAAAATAAATGATTCTGCTGTGTGAGAACTAGAGGTCCCATTTATCTTTATACTGACTGGTACCCAACTTTGTAAAGTGCCTGTTGTGAACTGCACAGAGGCTATGCTTCCATGACGGCTCTATCTGCCCTGTAAGGAAAGAAAATACTGTGGAAACCCATCACTAAATCCATACCTGCTTGGAAAATGCTTAGTAAAATCTCCCTATACTATTAGTGGGACTGTCTGCTGAACAATCCTAAAGCTGGGGTCTTCATACGTAGTCCTGAAGTGGAACCTTTTCAGTTCACACTACAGGTTGCGTAAGAATGTCAGAACTTTCCATGGTGGCCTGCTCCCCCTTGTCCCCAGGAATGCGAGGGCAGAGATAAATGGCTGTACTCCTCTACGGGGGGGTGTTCGCAAAACGTTCTGATAACGCCTGTGTTTCAACAACCTGCTGCTTATTCCAGCTATGCAGATGAGGGGGGTCTGATGGGCTTACAGTGCCTTAGCACGGAAATCCCAAAGGGTCTTTTAATGCCAAATAATAGAGGGTCCTTTTTTTTGCATTGACTTAATTCAAGTCAGTATTGTTAAATGCTATTTTGCTCATACAAGGAACCGATCTACTATAAGTGCCCAACGATGTGACCAACACAATGGGACATGTAGGAAAGAAAATGCAGACCACTAAGGAATAAAAAACAAAAAACAAAACCCACAAGCATTAGAATTTACTATTCAAAAACGTCAGGTGAAGGGATGGCATAAGAGGTAACTGTGCAGCCACGCTTTTAAAACAAGACCCATTAGCCCTAAAAATGGTTCATTTTTCCCCTGAATGCGCTTAAAGTAAGTCCAATCTCACAGCGGATCCCATAAGCAAAGGCCTCACATCAGGAGGGCCATGGTGATGAAGTCAAGCCTGGCTGCTCTCTAGGTCTGCATATGTGAACCTACAACCTCGCAGCCTTTCGCTAATAGCTCACAAGTTTGGTACACAGATCCAAATATTCTTCTAAAATGTCTTTTCACAGTTATTCGGCAAAGCTCTCCGTATTCTTTTGGCTACTCAGAAACTTATTTTCGCAGAAGAAAAGAGGCATTCTTCTAATATTTTCGAAGGAGGAACGAGGAATAAATAAAATATTTCTGAAATAAAGGGTTGTATTGTGTTTGTGATTTTTGTGTTTTCTGAGCATCTCAAACTATTTGAGGGCAGTGGAATCAGCATTAAATAAAGCTTTACAGCTTTGAATAAAGGAGCAGAAAACACAGATGCTTTGTTGTAAGTTGCATTGCTACATTTTGACTAGAGGGAATCTGTTACTTTCCTTTTCATGTCCTTGTAGAAATGAATGGGGATGACTAGGGCTGCTTCACTCCCACCTTTTTAAGCTCTGCTCAGCGTAATTCATGTTTGGACAGACCTGGCTCTGACCAGGGTGTGTGCATGTATGAACAAATTAAGAAGCAGGGACTTTAGGCACCTTAGAATTTAATACTTCACATAAGCTGCTCAAAGGCAACTGAAAGGATAATCAACACACAGCCATCCCTTAGCAGTTGAACAATGACGGATATGGAGATTCCCAAAGTGGCATCGCAGCCGGAAGTGAAGCTTCTTCTTTCAATGGCTGGACAAATATTTGCCCTGACTCTGTCTGTCTAATTCTTTGCACTTTTAAAATGCTACCTAGCTCCAAGAAAACAAAGTACTCCAAGATCAACCTAAAATAATTTTAAAAGCTTCATAGCTTTCTTGTTTTTTTAATAAGGACAGTCTACTAGATTACTAACGTTATCATCAGTATGTAGTGGTCATCAACAGACATATTTTCTGTGAAGAAGGCTAGTCTAATTCTTTTTATTAGTTTCTTATTCCCTGCTCATCTCATTTTCCTTTCCTTTTCTTTCTCTCTTTTTCCTTGCACTTAGAAAATCATCACTGATCCCCAATATTTTCACTTCATGTTACAAATGGGGAAACAGAGGTACAGAAAAATCAAATTAACTTTGAGCACCTCTGAGTTCCAGCCTGCAGCATGATGCAACAGGCTACCTTGCTTAGGCAATGTGCCAAATGGTACAGGTTTGCAGAAAACATGCTGCTCTGCATTACAAATGTTACTAAAGCCACCAATGCTCACATGGCAGTTCTTTTACCATTTGCTTGTCACTTAAAATACATTAAGTAATTTGGGTTAACATAAACATAATGCATCCGACTACATTTGTAATGTTTTAAATAATATGTTCTGTAATAATGTAAATAATGCATGCTGAAATACTTTATTAAGGTATAAGGATAATTTCATACTCTCAGACTCACAGGATTCAATGCCAATCTAAATCAAAGTAGAATCAAGTTCTCCTGTTCCCTCTGCCTCTGAATACCCCAAGTTAGCTGCTGCCTACGAGATCAGAGAGGTACATGTCCTACTTCCAGTTCTGCAACGTTTATCTCGCAGCTTTGGCAAATTGCAACATCCCTACTGTTCCTGGGTAATGCAGTATCAGTAACTAGCACTTAATTTCAGCACCAATCCTTTAGAATGTATTATACTATCTAAGCAACGTATTTTTAATTAAAGCCATTCAGAGTCCAAACGGTTAGTCACACTGAAGCTGGTTTTCCTTTGTGGCCTCGGCTCTAGAATGGCTTGATCCTGCAGCATGTCACCGTCCCATGTGGGAAGACTGCGTGAATAAAAGCAGGACTGAAGAGGAGGATTTCAGAGGTCTTATCGGCCTCATTACGTGAGACCTACGCAACACTTCCGCAGGAGAGATAAGTCTAATTGATTCTTATTTAACCCATGTGAAACCGAGGCAGGAGCAGCAGCGTGTGACTTGCCATCAGGAGACAGTCACAGGATGGGACGATGCACCTACGGCGGCCCCGCTTGCTCGCGTTCTGCGCTCCCGCACCGCCCTTGGTTTGGCCTCCCCCTGCGCTCATTAGCCGTAACAAGGGATAAGCATCACTAAACGGAGCGCGCATCACGTCGTCGCAGTCCACAGTTCCCTGTTCAATTAGCTCCATAATAATACAGGCACAGGGGCATGGCATCTCCCTAATGAACTGGGCTCAAACTAGACCGGGCAGACAGGAACAAGTGTAATTAAAATGTAATCTCCCTCATCCTGAAAACATGCTACCCACCAAACAGAGAGCTTTGTGTAATTGCTCTCGGAGCATGCAGAGGTTAAGGCAGGTTTCAACACATTTCCCTCATGTCACTTTCTCCATTTTCACCTGTTATCTCTGCAATTTCCCCAAGAAACCTGTCTTCCAGCACAGATGGTAATCTGTCACGTATGGATTTAGGTGTCAGCTATTCCCCTCCAGGACATATCCACTCTGACATTATCCACCAACCAATCAATAAAGGAGTCTGCCAGGCTGCCAAGAGATCAATCACCTTGTAAAGCAAACATGATGCCCTATTATTTTCTTATTACAGTTAATTAGATTTATAAAACACAAAAAGCTTTCTAAGTGAAAAACTTGGAAATGCTGTCAGAAGAGTTTAGACCCTGATTTCTCATTTGTGAAAGGAAAGGGATTTACTAAATCTGGTATGAAAAGAGAGGATTTTCATCTAAAAATTTTGCTGAAGACAGAATTCTTTTTTAAACTTGAAAACATGTTAGTGCAATGCTATGAACCCAAACAGTGCAAGCTGTCTGAGACTATGACACCAGAACATGAAGTGGACTGCAGATGGAGAGACGTACTTATTGAAATGTTTTACTGTCTAGACTGAGCTAAATGCCAAAAAAAAAAAAAAAGGCACCAGGAACCCTAGAAAACGCAGGTAATTTTCCTGTCATTGTAAGATTTCATGAATGAAAGTGCCTTTTATAAAATGCTGCAGAGGGAGAATAAGCGTGGAGCAGAGCGCTGGCTCGCATCTGTGCATGAGGACAAGCCCCATCTCCCTGTTTCGCAGGGCAGCTGGAAGGGCAGCTCCACTGGACAGTGCAACACCCTCATGGTAACGGGGACAGCCCCAGATACAGACGGACTAGGAGGATAGGGTTAAAAGGAGGGGCAGAACGCTGCAAATATGTTGGGCTGACGGCTTAGCTACCTGGATTATTTACACAGCCACTACTACCATACTAAGTCCATGCTTAATGTATACGTATTTTACTTAGGAGGAGCAGAGAGGAAGAGCAACTAGTGTTGCTGAAGGCTGCACTCAATGGCTACAGGAAAGGAGGGGATTCAGTGTCTCTCAAGGTACCAGTCAGACAAAATCGACTGAGCTGAAGTCCTTGGATACTTTCTCTGTATTAGGCCTCAAAAAAAAATCAGTGTCTTGCTCTTATTCAGTCTTTCCATGGATTTAGAATATTAACTCAACCTATCATTAATCTCTGTTAATCATCTCGGTTATTTTCATTTTTCCCCTTGGAACTGCCAGTAGATCAGGAAAGCCATGCGCTTACTTTCAAAAATTTCAGTTTGCATCTAAGAGTTACTGGACTTGTGTTTTAATTAAATAAAATTTAAAAATAAAATTTGTATTGCATAAGTATAACTCAAGACATTGGTGTTTAGTGATCTGTGCTCACCGAAATCCTACTGAAACTATGTTGGCTTTACTGTGATAAAGCTGCTTCTGCTGAAAAAACGACAGTTGAATACAATTAACTCATGATAATTCAAATGGCTCATAGCTGCTAATGGCTGGTGACCAAAAACTAACCCTCCAAAACTTCTGAAGATAGGGCTTTAACCAACAAGGGATCGGTCCTATACCAGTGAAGGTAAATACTTCACTGTGAGTAGGATCTAGCTATATAGAGAAACAGCTGCATTTTATGATGAAAAAGTAATAATAGAGGAAAAAAATACCGTGAATCTTGAATGTTGGTAGCTATGATTATGTGAGCAGTCAACCTCCCAAATTACAGAAAACACAGCACACTTTTACATAATAAACTGTGGTTGCTGGTCCTCAGGGACCTCTATATTGTTGAATAAATGCAAGGTCTTTTCAACAACTAAAATGCAAAATATGACCCTCCCAAGCATTAATTTAAAGGATTTGGCATTTTCAAAGGGGAGGTTCACAAAGACAAATAACAACTGCAAGTTTCCAGGGAGCAAGGATATTGCCTAGTCATGAGAAAAACCCTAACATTGTACACATGAATTTATTTTGTTGGGATAGATGGAACCCTTGGGAGGGAACAAAACTGAATGAGTTAGATGGCAGCTGACCCAAGTCTGAAGTTTTTTAATGGAAGATAATCTGTTATATTATATTTGTCTGTCATGAACAAGTCTACAATAGACAAATGAATTCTATGTTATTAACCGAAAATAGAAAATCCCCCAAACAAAGGAAAGGGCCAGTGAAAGCTTCACATGCATTCTGGATTAGATGAATTTGCAAGAAGAGTTAAAATGCAGCCCTTGTCAATAGCTCTATTTCTCAACTTCTCCTTCTCTTCTTTTCTTTGTGTTCCATTCTACTTTGTCCTTTTGACACATTTCACCTGTCTTGTCACCTCAAATTTCCATTTCCTCTCCTTTGGCCACTTCCAGCCACCTACCACAGAGAGTTTGCTGTGCTTTCCCACCCCAGACACCCACATGTTTCCTGCTGGTGACCATCAATCTCTCTTCCCAACATCTCCTTATCCTCTAGCATGCATGATTTTACTGGTAACACCTTCTCTGTAAAGAAAACCAAACCACAGCCTCCGTCAGCCTCTCTCTGCCCCTTAGTGCGATGCTCTCTGTGTCACCTCACTGCCAATCCTATAATCCTACATTATATCCTATATAATTCTCTGCCATCTTTCAGTCTTATCAAAGCCTTGAAACTGCTGTTTCCAGGGCTCCAGATGACCACAGGCCCTTCACTGGGCATGACACTAGCTACTGCTCTCAGCAGCTTTTGTGACAGATGCTGTAACAGATTTCCTCTCATTGGGTTGGTCAGATTTATTCTTCATCTTGAGAGTGGACGACACTAGTACAATCACGAGGTGACCGTGGCCCCAGCAATAAGGCTATTGCAGACAGGCTTTCACATCTGCATCCTCAAGGCACATTTAGGTGGCTATTTTGAAAAGAGAAGTGCAGTTATGTGGAGCTAGTGCTCTAATGTGATTTCCTAGTTTTCTCCATGTCTTCTAAAATAAGCAGGTCTTTTGACAAACTGAACTTGATCATTGCTCTTCTAACACAGTCACTCAATTTTCCCTCCCTGCATCCTGATGTTCATGGTTTTTGACACCTATGATTTCATGTCTTGTTCAAGTCCTACCAAAGCAACAAAAACAACTTCAGAAGTATCTCTGTTTTTTAATATTCTCCTTTGGCTTTAGTCTTCCTTTCGTCACTCACATGTGGTATGCTTAGAAAATTTCCTTTGCATTTGCACTCTTACCAAGTGCAAATTTACCTGTTATCTCTGCAGAAGAGCCCGAGCGTATGGCTGTCTCATATGCCAAGGAAACCCTTGTAGGAGCATTTCCTGGGCTACGCTTTAACACAGTCCTCTTGTGCTTTCCCAGAGAAGTCACAAAGTGTGTGTTCTCAGAAGCTCTTGCCAAGTACTCAAGCATTCATCAGGATCACTGTTTTCATCACAAAAGTCTTCCTTTTCCTCTAGTTTAGAGGATTTTTTTCCTTTGGTTAAGCAGCTACATCCATTGTTTGTAGCCCTAAATCACCCAATAGCTGCTTTTGCTTTGCCTCTTTGGCACAAAGACTCCTATTTTCTTAAACATATGGATTTTTCTCAGAAGAGGATTAGAAAGGAGAAGAGAGGGAGATCCTTAGCTGCTGCTGCAAGATCTACCAACAAAATCTGCTGGTTTCTATAGGTCATTTAGGCAGTGTGAAAGTCACGCTCTCCCTGCTGCTTTTGACTAAGGAGCTATCCATTTACTTTCTGCACATGGCCTGTGATCTCTAGGCTCTGCAATTGTGCAGAAACCTGGGAAATGGTCAGGGGCTGTTTGTCAGAAGCTTTTGAAAGGCAATCCAGCCATCTGTAATTGACTTCTCTTTTCCTCCTGGTGGTGCACAGCACCAGATATATAGAAAACGCTCGCTTTTGTTCTAGTGAAGGGCCTGTTCTAGTTCTAGTCTATTCTAGTAGGGCCTGCATTTGCATTACCACCCTTCACATCAGTCTCTTGTTCCTGAATTTGTTTAGGTGCTGATTTCTATATGCAGGACTAACACATTCCTCCGTTCTCCATTCTGTATCATGCAGTTTATGAATGCAGAGATATAAGAAGTTTTTGCATTTGCTCTTTTTTCTTGTTTTTAGAATAAAAAAGCAGTGATTTCAATACCTTTCAGCTCCAGCAAACCAGAGAGTTAGACCTGGATTTTTGTACCAGCCATGAAATTCTGTTATGAATTCAGCTTTTGCTCTTTGCTCTGCATTCAGCATGGAAGAGCAAAAGTATTTTTGGCCGGAGGCATTTGTGATCATAGCTGATTTCTTGTTTTCTGATAGCTTTTTGCTTACCTATATAAAGATGCAAATTCAAATGCTGTTTATATCTGAACATCTGAGCTCACTTCTAGGTAAAAATATTATGAGGGTTAGCTGTTACAGCCTGAAAGCAAAGTCACTTAAGAATCAAATAGAAAGAGAGCTGCTGTGGCACAAATTATGGAAAATGGATCTTGATTTGACTACTGGGAGGTTAACTGTTGGTTTAAATTGATGAGAAAGCCATCAAAATAATCCTTCTCAGTAAACACTTAAGGGTTATTAAGAGACAAGGCATACTTTAATTGCTTCTAAAATTCTGCCTCCCAACTCCTGGTAGCTTGTGGACAGTGACTTTGAGAAAACTGGCTCTGGTTTAGCATTGCCAAAAACCAAGGAAGTCTGAAACCCCTGGAGCAGGAGCATGGACTGTAGGAAGGTACGGAGAGAAACTTGAATTTTGTCCTGCATTGAGTATAGCATGTGAATGGAGAATACATATCTATCTGGGCCACTGTATAAAATTCCTTTTTTTTTTTTTCCCTTATGCTGTGTTCCTATCGTTGAGACTAAGAGTCACTTTATTCCTCACTGCTCAGACTATGAAGAGAAGTAGAATGGCTAACCCAGCTCAGGTGGTAAGTAAAGTGGATACCCTATAGGCTGGGATTAGTCTGCTGGCATTTGCTTATAAGCAAATTATTTCTATACGACGTGAGTTCAGAAGGTGCCAGCTGTTCCATGTTATTTCCCAGTGCACATGCCCTTAAGCACGTGCAAACAAGGGGCAGCTTAGCTGTGCGATATTAAGGCTCCCTCAGCAGTGACAAGCGCTGATGTGCCTATTCTACCTTAAGCTAATCTGTCCTTTTGGCCATATTCTAAAAAATGTGATACCATGAGATTCCTCAAAGACCTAAAAGGCACAAAGTCAAAGTTGAAGCATGCTGAGAATGAATGTATGGAAGATGGGACAGCATCTGAAGATGACAACCTGTATTTTTAGAGGAAATACTAACTTGCACTGCCTTGATTTCAGAGGTTCTAAATAGTCTGAAGAGTATCTGGCCATGCACCTGAAAAGTTCACATGACTTATGGAAATCTTAGTTAAAATGCTCTATCTGCTCAGGGCAGCTTCTAACCATTCTGTGTAACTCAATCTGCTTCCATTTGCGAAGATTTGTATTTGTTACCAAAATAGTAAATTTAAGCCTACTGAGGGGAATCCTATCTTCCCCTTAGTTACTTTTCACAGACTCTGAGGAACACGCATACTATTGCTCTGGGATTTCCCAGATATCTGTGATATCCCAGAGCAATCCAAGCAGAGAGCTTTGTTTATGTACAGCAAGCAAGGAGAAGCTACTTAGTAGCTTAAAAGAAAAGCTACCGTCACTAGACAGCACTGTAGCTTTGACTGCCAGTAGGGCAAAGGAAAGATTTCCAGATGACACTTTCTAAGCCAGACTATGACTACAAGGCGACCTATCAGCAGAACATTAGCAATGTTTAATCTGTTTTACACCAAATTACTCTGACACCAAGCAGCATTGTATGAATCACTGTTAAAAGCAATAATATAACTGATGTATTAATTACATACATTATCTAAAAGATCTGCCACAAAAGTAAATGGCCATTTCAGGTGCTGCAATTCCTGAGAGGTGTCAAAAGAAAATGGAATCAGCCAAGCAGGTCTGTGCCCTTTTGGGCTTTGCTGGAGGGCTCTTTTAGACTCACCACTACTTGTAATCTTGGGACTGACATTTATGCTGGTGCCACAAGAATTGGACTGCAGTGGAAGTGATGACTGCCAGCTACCTATTTCACCTGAATTTAGTTGTCCAGGCCATTTGCATGTATGTTATTTCCTGCTGAAGCAAACACTGGAAAATGGTAAGAGCTGTTTTACATTTTTTAATGTTCCTGGAAAACAGCGTGGGTCCAGTGTGGAGAAGGCTAAACTGACATCTTCACATGTGTGAAAAACAAAACAGTCTGATCTGCTAGAGAAAAGTTATCTGAAAAAAAACTTCCTGTAACTCCCAAGAGCTGCTCTTGCAATGTGGATATCTATTGACACTAGTGTTATATGCCATGTTTGTATGTATGTATGTAAGGTAGGACAGGCAGCAACTCCTGTTCCCTGCATGCAGCATTAGAGGATCACTAGGGGACGGTGCTAGTGGGAGAGCACAGAAAGCACATGGCAAATCTCAGGGAGGAACAGGCCCGGCTCTGCTTACAGAATTGCCTCTATAAGCAACCTTGGGAGCTTTGGAGAGGAGATCATCTAAACTCCTTAGCATTTAAAATGTGGATGCATATGAATAAATTCAAGAGGGGTCTGAGATTTAAGTCATATATACTGCTGGTCAAATGATGTCTGGCGTAATCAAAAAATGAAGAACCTTCTGTAAGAAATCAACCTATATGATGCCAAAAGTGGGGTCCTGTGTGCCACTCAAGTTCCATCTGCTTTGGTGTAAACCTGACTGATATGTATGTTTTACACAGATTATCTTGCACAAGGCTATACCCTGCCCAGGTTATCTTGCATGGGGATATAAAACATGTATAAAACATGTCAACATTGAGTCAAGACCTTAGCTCAGCATAGGCAATTACTCATCCGCCATGCAAAAATGCGCATATTCAGTCAATCAGAGAAAAAAATACATTACCACAAAACTTATCCAATCACAGTCAAACAAAGCCGGTCTCTTAACTCAAGCAAGTTGCTATCTGATGTACTGAATTAACAACTTTACCTTAATACAGGCAAAAAACATCTACACTCTTCCTAGTGCTCCCTGCCAACAAAGAGGAAACATTTTCATTTTTGTACAAATTGATCAAAACTGACAGGATGCCATTCTAGAAGCTTTAATCAATTTAATCCAATTTAGAGAAAAAACCTAAAGCAAATTTTAAGTAATTTTGACTAATGAAATGATGGAGGAAATCATAACTGTTCACATATATTCTGTAGCCAGGAAATGAAGCAAAATTGGCCAGCTAAACTGTTCACTGTGAGCTTTTCACTTAATGTTAGTTCTGAATGAAAAGAGAGGAAAGCCTTCAACATTGGAGTCGTATTTTCATACCACACTGATGTCAAGCATTAACATTACACGTTCAATTTAATGAGACCTTTCAGTTCAGATTAACAAAACATGGCATATATTGCTTAATTGAAACTCATTCTGCATCAAAGTAGTTTTCTCATGGAAACAATTCCTTTTACAAAATTGAAGTCTCTATCAAAAATAATTCAGCACGCATTCTCTTGACATAATAGCCTGAAATGAAAGAATGATCAAGAAGGCAATTACTATTATTTATTGCTACCTAATAAAAGCAGTGCAAAAAATCCCTTTACTTAAATAAACTTTGCTTTAGACCTCTGAACACATTTGTGCCTACGCTCCTGCTCTTCATTTCTAGATTTCCTAAAGGGAAGGAAAGCTGCAGAGCAGAGTTTGCGGACAAGTCCTCCATGGCCAAGGCATTTCTGATGCTCCCGCTGCCGCAGAGTCAAGTATTTTGGCACCTGAGTGCCACATTTCTCTGCTGCATCTGTGTGCACGGGGCTGGGGCTGCCCCGAGGAAGCGGCGAGCGCCCCACAGTGCAGGGTAACCATGGCAATGAGACAGCGGGAAGAAGAAATGTTTGCCCAAACAGCACCCAGTCACATAACCCCAGTGTAACACCGCTCTGGTTAAACAGTGTGCCCGAGGACTAAGAAGAGCTCTTAGTATAGGACGGTAAATAAAATGCCCCTCTTTAGATGTGCAGGGACTTTTCTGCCTCCCAAGCACACGTCCATGGGATCACCTGGATGTGACAAGGATGGATTTGCACACGGGAAATAGTTCTGCCCTTCTGCCTCCTCAAAATGCCCCTATCAAGCTTACATATGAAATAATACTACCTAATTATTACAAAACATCTAGGGGACATTGCAAAGTTCTGTCTGGCAGGGGTCTCCTGTTAACTTCTGATGAAGACCTTCATGGTTTGACTTCTTAAGAGATATAGTCTACGGCTGATAAGAAAGGTGAAGGGAAATATGGAGCATTTTTCCAGTGGACACCAAGGCAGCTGAGAGTTTTGACTTGGGCTGCAAACTGACTTTCGAAGTGGAAAGGATAAAGCTGAGTGAATCTGTATCTCAGCCACTGTTAACTCCGCTGAAGGTCCCCCTAACTACCCCACTGACAACACTTCTCTTATTTCAGTGCAAGATCACACAGGAGAGAAAAAATCAGAGACAAAAAGATTTTTCAAGTCATGCTGTTTAGGCCACAGAAATCAAAGCTGCCTTCCTCTACAATAGCCTTCCTATTAGAGACCCAGGTTACCTGTATGTGTATCACATACTCATACTTTCTCCACAAGAATCTTTCTTCTAATTTATTGCAATGTACTAAACTCCTAACTGCACTCTGCATGACCAAAAGGAGTCTGATTTTCTGCCTCATGATAAGCTCCATTTCCCATAGCGTCTGTGAAAGAGGTTGTTGCACAAAACTGCTGAGGGTTGATCTCTTATATTGCATGTAACTTGCTTCCCTGCACTTTCCACTTTCTGATATATTGGGAGAGGGCCAGCAGAAACATTAGAATCTCAGTCCCAACTCCATGTTATACTCTGTCATTTGAATCCATCCCAGCTTTTACAATACAGCAATTAAATATGAATTATGGTATTGCAAATAAAGTGTAGAACAACTACTGATATTTAGAGAGTTTTTTTTACCATCTTTTGGCAAATAAAACATGTTTGCATATACTCTTTCTTTGAAAAAACATCTTTTATACGCATACTTATTTTCTTCAATACTAAACAGTTAATGAACTTCCAAATTACTTAAAAAACATCACTGACCTTATTACTATTTTGGATAGTAAAACTTTTATATGCATGTACACTGCCTAACAGACTAGTCTTGAGTTTTGAACAGAGCAATATAGGAATTTTTATTACATTGAAAAATCATACTTTTGTTTCATTAAAAATAAATAAGTCCTTTAATTTATCTGATGCACTAATAAAAATTAATGAAGGAGCATTAGGTTTCCATAGAAGTGATCTGTTGAAGAAATCAGCTACAAATGAGATAAAACTGTCTATTTATAAAATTATGTATGAATAAATTGCACAATGTCAACCTTGGAGGATTCAGCAGTTCAGATGCTTCTCTGGGTCTTATTTAAACACCCGAATCTTAGCAGCAACATAATTTCAAATAGTAGCTGTACTATTTAAAAAGCCATAGGGAATGCCATGCCAAAATGGACTAAAAATCACAGACTTTCCAATCAAAACATTGTTTTTGGTCAACATTACTTGCTAACTTTAAGCTAAACATATTAATCATTTCACTCAACCCACAATTGCATTTTTTAGTTAATACATTGATTATCCCTCCATTTTTTCTCAGCTTTTCTTGCATGCTCTGTCTCTGTATTTTATTTACATATAGGGATATATCTTTCTCCCAAGCTTAGAAATACAGCTGCTCTCAAAATATTGCTTCTGCAAAAAACCTCCCTTGAAGATACTGCGATTTTGGATAGACTTGGAAAGTCTACCACAAAATGCATGGTCCCTGAAGATGCTTTAAAGGACACTCAATGGATAACCCATCTCTAACACCATGCAGAACATAATTATTACAAATAAAGAGAACAATGAACTGCATGTATAAAAAACTGATCTCCAGTCAACTCATGGAGAGTAAAGAAAAAGAAAAAAAAATGAAGGGGAAAATAAGAAATTTGCTCTTTTCTTTTTATTTCTATACAACACGGCGGAAGGAACATTGAACTTCCCACCTCAGTCTTTTGCCAGATCTACCTATGAGGAAGAGGAGTAGAGAAGGCACCAGTGTTACTCCACAGAAATGCTCCCTTTGACCCACAGAAGATGTAAATCTTAGAGAACAGTTTTGACTTAGAATTGCCTTATAATCTATAGAAGAAGCTTCACTGATGACCAGGGAAGCAGAATCCAGGCCAGAAATCTCACAGTGCAATAGTGCCCTGCGAGAGTGTGCAGTCTCCCAGTACAATAGATAAATCTTATTTTCAGTTAATTTAAATACAAACATATTTTACTGTTTTATGCGGATGAGTGTTTTAAAAATTTTAATAGAGGTCAAAAGAAATGACCTAATGGGTCTGTTCCACAAAGCAAGTGAATTTCCAGTTACTATTTATCTTAAGAGAGAAAAAAAAAAATCTGCAACATCATAAATAACAAGGATACTGTCTCTTATATTTTAATCTCATAAAAAAAAAAAGCAACAGAGCTTAGAACTAAGGTATTTGGTTTGGACATTTCATTTTGTCTGCAGTGCTAATTATAGACTTGATCATTATATAAATATTGTTTCATGTTAGCTCTATGACCCAGCCTCTGAATGGAAGCAACCTAAATTTAGAATTAATCATATTTTCATGATGTAGTTTCAATAAGAAGCATTATGATGAAGTCTAGGTGTACATTACAGTATTAAAATGCTGCCTTTTTAAATGCCTAGTGGAATCAGTGTTTCTCCTCCACTACAGCTTAGCTAGTTTGAATATAAAAATGACGATTTATTTTTATGTGGCTTGAACTAAAATGGCTGATTTTTGATGTGTGCTCACCCTAACTAACATTGTGTGCTGTGGCAGTTTAAATGTTTTATTTTCAAATACACAGACAAATGGACTGTTATTTCTATAAATACTAACAGGAACATGCTCAAGCACTCGGACTTTTCAGCCTGGAGCAAGGGGAAACCACACATTTTCCATTTATTTTTGTGGGTTTTACTATTTTAGGTAACATCAAGTCATGGGCTGGAGACATTCTGACATTTTGGATTACTTTGAAGAAAATGGCCCAAATATAGTTTCTTAGTAAGTTAGGGCAACTTATGCTAAATCACTGATTGCCAAAAGAGTGTTGTATGTAACAGCAATATATAGGCCATGTCCTCTTGGATGTCTGTCTGCAAATCCATATCAAGAAGCTGAGAAGAAATCAATATCAAAACAGAAAAATGGACTAGCTTTGGCTTTTCCTTTCTGACAGGCTACCTTTGACAGTTTGAACAGCTGGATGTGGACAATGACTTATTTGTAGTTTTCTGACTTTTTTTTTTTTTGAGCAATACCTCTGCTACTTTTTCTCAGCCTCACTTAATGATAACTTGATTGTCTGTGGGTTAAAAAAAAAAAGTCCTGGTTAAGCTTTTAAAGTTGCTTTTCGAAAGTACAACTTCAGACACCATGCTATGCCTCAAGTTCTACAAAGGTCTCACGCTATTCTCTGAAACCGGAAGGTGTTTTGCAGCCCTGAAGATTTTTTTTTTCCAACCTCTGGTCAGTTTGAAACAGTTTGACCTCTGTATCTAATTTATTTGAGGCAATAAACCCCCTAATGAATGCAGAGTAAAATGATTAAAATAAGTAAACACAGAAAAATCTAGGGAAGGAGAAAGCAAATGAACTCCATTGCAATCACTCTGTCAGTAATGGCCTTAACTCAAAGTATTGATTAAATATCTGAATATTTCCATCTCGTACCAGGACTGCTGAAGGCAAGTGATGCATTGCAAAGCAAACAGAAGCTGCTGACCTTTGCACGTTTTCCCATCAGGCTGCAGGGTAAATCCAACCGGGCAACTGCACCGTACCCCTGTCGCGGTGTCCTTGCAAGTCCGATCACAGCCTCCGTTATTGACAGCACATGTTTCTGCAGAATGAGAGAGAAAGGCAGAGAGGGAGAGGGAGAAAGGGAGTGTAATGAAATGTCTGGGGGGAAGGGCGCCAGCGCTTTGGGGCAATATTACCACATGACAAAAGCAGTCTAAGTTTAAGCAAGCCAAATCAAGCAAGCTCGCAAGGTCATCAGGGCCCACGTTTCTTGTTTTGGCTAGTAAATCATTTCCACCAGCCATTATTTCTTTGTCCCCCAAAATGCGCGTGTGCAGTGCTTTTGAGCTATCTATTTAGTCAGTGCTTTTGAACTGTCTTAGACAATAGGATGGGTTATTATATATGAAGCATGTTTAAAAAGGAAAAAAAAAGAGCATTGGCTTTAAAAGCAGAACCGAACATACAGTCTGTTTTGTATCTGCCAGTGTCTAGCCAAGGCTTTTTAAGGTTCATTTTTTTAAATGATGCTGTATGAGGCATAATGAACTTTAAAAAACAGTAGAAAGCAGAGCAGAGTGCTAGCCTCAGAATCAAGAATTTAAAATCTTTAGTTAAGAAAGAGTTAATGGAAAATGAACTACATACATCACTTTGACAAGAATCTACATGCCCAATCTGTTCTTACTGAACTACAAGCAAAAGGCATCTGGGTTTTGTCCACTTAAAGCTTTTTGCAAATTGAAAGGAGTTTGGAGTGGGTGGGAGGGCATAATTGAGGTCACTGAACCCATTCCAAGCTGTGTCATTGAAATTTCCCAGTGCTTGTAGTACGGAGAATGGTGGCTGGGCAAACACAGGCAAGAGAAAGCTGCAATACTTCTTAGCTTCCACAATAGCAGGCAATGACTACTAGGTACCACTCCATTAAAAAAAAAAATCTTCAACTTCATTAAAAAAAAGCAAAACCCCCTCCCTCATCACTGTTATTTACAGTTACTTGCATGTGCACACATGCACACCTTACATGTACAAACACATACAAACACACACACAAATCTGTAGCATGGATAAAAGCCAAACGCAAGGACCAATTTTCCTCAGATCCAGGCAACAGAGTGGATATAAGGATGCCAATTGAGCATGCAAGCTAAAATGGTGCATTTATTTGAAAAAAACAGTTGTTTTAGAGAGTGAGTCCTTTTAATAATATCTTTCCTAGCTGCCATAGCCCTGATTCAATCGAAATCCCCCCCTCCCGAGGCCTGCCATTATTCAGCTCAGCTCACCTCCTCCTGACTCGCCTCAAAGAGGCTTTGTCATTCCTGACTCAGATTTACAGGCTCCTGGTGCTGAATATTCACGGGCTGGGGCACAATGGTGCTCAGTGGCCAGGGGGTGACAATAAGCTATGGGACATGCTAATGAGGAAGTGCCATGGAACAGGGCAGTCTCCAAAAATCATGTACATGGCACAGAAACAGCTCCAACTTTAAAAGAACTAGTGCTTAAGGGTTGTTATTTTAATGTAGCCTCTGCTCAAGCACTCAAGGTGCACTTATGTTGGCCCTTTGTGGGGTCATAGAGACACCATTGCTTAAAAAGAAGCAAAAAGAGTTTAACTGTTATTTCTTTTTTTTTGCACTGGCACAAACCTCTCTATCAGTTTGGGAATATGCTGCTGGCACTGACACAAAGACTGAAAGCAAGGGGCTGTGGGACAGGGAAATAGGCATTAATAACATGGGACAGAGCATTCTCATCCATATACATATACACACACTTTACTAGATACATTTTGAACTCTTTCATACCACATGCTTGTATATGCCATATGCTAACATCTTATAAAAATGTAACCAATATGCAAATGTATTTGTATATAATCACTAGCAAGCACAGCTGAAAAATAGACTGACAGGTCCTTAGGAGACAGATTTTTTTAAATGTAGCTGATGCTGCAGCTCCTTATCTTCAGAGGAAGTTCTTGCTCACCTATGTAATCAACAAAATTGAAGGGCCATTCTGCATGAGTACAGACCATTTAGGTGAGTAAAACTTGCAGGATCTGAACCTAACTGCTTTAGCAATATAGCTCTGATTTTATTTAATTCCCCTGGGAAGGCCTTTTTTTTATAGGTTTAAATGTTGACACTACTGTTTGAAGAATTCTTCTATAAATTACAATGCTGGCATTTCTATTTGCATGTGAATGTGTGTGTTTGTGCCCTCGTAGGCCAAAATACCGAATGATTTTCTGTTTCGGAGAAAGGAAGAAGTTTCAGCAGATTTACTATGGCAGATGAAGAGCTCTTTATTGCAGTTCATCACCATGAGATGAACATTACTTAAGCACTAATACTTCTGCTTTCTGGATGACATCCAGTGCAAATGAATAGACACAACATTTTTTTTTCCCATGGTATGGATGACTGGATCTATAGGGTAAGGGTCATTCAGTGAACAAGAGTTATTTCTATGTATAAATAGTGGGAATCAAGCCAGCTTTTCTTATTTTCACAGAGATTTAGTAAAACAAACTGAAAACGAAAAACACCCTTCAACTTTTCTGGTGACTCTGACTAAATACATGACCAGCTCTAACAGAATGAAGACTCAAACAAGCAAGAGGACATCTGACCCTACCTTTAACATCTTGGATAACCACAGAGATGTATTGATTAAATTCCTTAAACTCAAGGTCATGAGAAAAAAAAATGGTAAAGGAAAGCAAATGTGGAAAGCAGAATGTGGGAAGGAGGTATCACAAGCTACATCACATAGAACTGTTGAGGTCTATATGCAGCACAACCTGATGTGCACCACCACTGGTGTTTCTGTTGGGAATGGCTTCAAGCCGGCCTTTGACTCACTATTATCACACTTTAGTGTATGTTTCAAAGCAAAATTTAAGTTTTACACCTCAGATAAACAGCAGAAATCACTTATTTCTTTGAGCAAGAGGTTGGACCAGATCTGCAGAGGTCTCTTCCAACATACATGATTTTAGGATTCAATGAAAACTAGTTCACATACCCTATGGGGACTAAAGAATCTGAGTTCCGCTTTACTTCCTTTTTCTCATAAGGGAAGGGAAGAGGGAGAAGGGAAGTCTCATGGTCACAGCAAGTAGCACTTCAAAATCAAGAGCAAACGCAGCATAATATTTAAGCATCTCTTTGAAGTCTGGTACATTCATATTCCCAAGATGAAAAGCTCTTGTTCCATAAACTGTACCATGGAGACCTAAATTTCTTCCCTAACTTTCCAAAAGCCATTGTGACACGCTTGGAAAATTACTTGCACTGAACAGCTCGAGGAATTTTGTTCTATTTTGGTTTCCTGATGTAAAATATTGTTACATTATTATATTGTATACATTACATATGATTTTTTTTGAAATTCATCAGAACACATACTCTAGAAATCTAAAATACCATTTTATGGTTTGCCATAATAATAAAAATAAACTATTATAAGAGAATTTTCACACCTTCTTCCTCTTGCTATATTTTATTTTTCTGATCATATTTATTTTCTCTTAAAATTTAGCTGTTTACAGGGATAAGAGAATTTCATCCTCTCCATCCACTCTAGCTCTCCTATAAATTAACACAATAATGCAAAGAGTTTTGTAAGAAAAATCTTTATCTAACAGGCAGGTTTGCATTTCTTTCCTATTTTCTTTTTCCCTTAATCAAAGTCAGTCATTTTGGGTTCATTTCAACTATGTTCTACTTAAAAGATAACCCTATAAACTCTGCAATGTGTACATGTACCTGTATGTAAAACTGTTTTCCCAGTCTCAATCAACCTTTGTCATGCTGTTTAGCATGATAAAATTTTCCTTAAGACGACATCAAATTTAAAGAAGATACTCTAACAAGATAAGACGAGTTTGAAAATTAAGGATGTCGTACATTGGTAGAAGAAACAATGTGGAGAAGAAACAATGCGGAGAAGAAACAAAGAGCTCAGTCATGTTCCTCAAGAGACTAAAGCAAAATAATCTCTTTGGTGTGACAGACAAATAAGGAAGGGATTGATTAAATTCCAGGGTTTTTTTTTATCTTCCAAATTTCAGAAAGAGGCAAGCTGCCTGTCTGCACACAAAAGGCATCATCTTCTCCACCCCACTAGAAAGCTGTGTCTGAGGGCAGTCACAAAGAGCCCTTGGGTCCCCTGGCACTGCAGCATATTTGCGCTGGGCAGACGTCTGCTGCTACACGCTGAGCAGAACAAGGAACCCAGGGAAGGGCTGTGTAGTGAAGCACTGCTCTTGCGATGAGCATCATCCGTGTCCTCTGCCTCATCCACCCACAGCTCTTCACCGTGAGGAGCACATGTGCTCAGGCACAAGGCACTAAAGAAGAGCAAGATGTTTAGCAGTAAGGTGTTTCTTCTGGGGATGTGGAGAGGTGGTTCCATCTTTTCCAAAAGTGCTGTTAACCCAGCAGGAGTCTCCAGTCATCAGGATCCAGAGGCCTTATTTATTTTCCATCTGTTGATCATGAAAGTATGACTGGAAAGGCTGAAGATCAACTCCAAAGTGAAGGAGATATTTTTGGTAATGTTCTCACATAAACATGCAAAGAACCTTTAAAGGAAGACCAAAAATGGCCATCTGAAGTCAAAAGAGAAGAAACCATACACAGTATCAAATAAAAAGGGAGAGGCAAGCCACTAAAGTCACAACCTATGTTCAAGTCACTGCTTTGTCTTGATCATCTTTCTTAAAGAAAGATAGTGAGAGATGGGACAGTTAATGGCAGTTCCTTCCAAAGGGGGTTTTCTAGGAAGAGAAAATGAAAAAAAATAATGTACAGCTAATTATTGCCTTCTCCTCTGAGTGAGAGTAGAAGGTCACACTGAACTTCCTGTAGTGATAAATGATTAGGATCGGCCATATTTTAGGTTTATAACATCAAACTCCAAAGAAAGTGAGATCCATTGCAGGTGAGACACACTGCAAAAAGTACAGTTCATGCGTCTTCTCTTGCTTCAGCTAGTAATTAACAGGTTTTGAAGGTAACTGCTGTTGGAAAGATGGGTTTTCTTGTACTGATTCTCAGATTTAAAGGCCATTGATGTGTTTAATGCCATCTAAAAACACAGATGTGAATAACGCCTGACTTTAAGACAAGAGGGAGTAGGAGAGATAGGAATCCCTCTAAACTTTTTTTTCCTGAAAGTTTGTCAAACTTTCGTAAATGCTTTAGGATGACATGGTGAGAAGAAAGGACATCTGAAAGGAAGAGATGAAGGGAGAAAAATGCTTGTTCCCCATACATATTTCCTATGATTGGCCAATATCAACACTGACACTAGTGCAAGTTAGGGCAAGCTAGCAGTTCAACAGCCCTCCTTCAATTGGTGGTAGCTTGCAGCAGCCTAAAGCTCATGGGGTCAGCAAAACACCAGGTGCTCAGGCTCTGCTCCCAACACCTGTACTGCACTGGAAGAGCTTATTCAGAGCTAATTTTTATGTCAGGAAGGAGCAATTTATGACGGAGCACTCTGGAGCTGTGAACTTAGATTGGCTATCAGATCCTATCAGTCAGGTCACAGCTACCAGGAAAATAATATTCAGAGTCTAATCCTATCTATGTCTATACATGGTCTTAATTTTGTAGAAGATGTGCTCAGCAGCCTCGTCTGAGCACAGTGTCTTATACTCAGTATGATTATCTTACATTCAGGGCTCAGACACATGAACAAATCAGTGCTGGTGAGGCTGAAAGCTAAAGGCTATAAGCTGAATTTCAGATTTACAGCACTCTCCCTCTCAGCCAGTGCTAATGTGAGGTATAATTTTAAAACACTTTTTCTTAATGAGGGCCAGCAATGGGCCCTTGTGGCCAAGAAGGCCAATGGTCCCTAGGCTGTGTTAGGAAGAGAGGTGCCAGCAGGCTGAGGGAGGTGATCCTGCCCTCTGCTCAGCCCTGGCAAGGCCCCCTCTGGAGTGCTGGGTCCAGTGCTGGACTCCCCAGTACAAGAGGGATGTGGAGGTCCTGCAGAGAGCCCAGCGAGGGGCTACAAAGATGTTGAGGGGACTGGAGCATCTCTCCAATGAGAAGAGGCTGAGAAATCTGGTCCTCTTTAGCTTAAAAAAGAGAGGGTTGAGGGAATCTTATCAGTGTGCACAGATACCTTAAGGGAGAGTGTCAAGAGGATGGAGCCAGACTCTTTACAGCGGTGGCCAGTGACAGGACAAGAAGCAATGCCACAAACTGAAACACAGGAATTTCAGCCTGAATTTGATGAAAAGCCTCTTGAGGCGAAAGTCACAGAGCACTGGAACCAATTGCCCAGAGAGGTGGTAGGCTCTCCTTCTCTGGAGCTATTCAAAACCCACCTGGATGTAATCCAGTGCAATGTGCTTTAGGTGACCCAGCTTGAGCAGGGGGTAGAGCATATATCTCCAGAGGTCCCTTCCAACCTCAACCATTTTGTGATTCTGTGATATTTGGATAAGTGAGGAAAGATTAAAGATAATTTTGAAATAAAGCCAAATGCTTGGCAATCTGTAAGTAAGAGTACAGAAAGAGTACAAAAAAGCAGAGAAAAGTCCTGTTTATTCATCAGTGATGCTAGATAGCTCTCACAGAGTTGCTACTCTCTTCTCATTTGTTCTATGTGCTGTACTGATAGGCAAAAGATTTTGCAATGTATCTCAGCAAAAGTCGAATTGCAGGATCAGTCTTGAATACAGCATAGGATGTCAGTGTGTACTATCTGCAACTTAAACTGTTTTTTTTTTTTTTCCCCATGTAAGTTTTCAAAGGAAACTGCCAGGAGTTGAGCAATTGTATCACTGTTGCAGTCTGGAGACTTCACATAGACCGATACCAATAATCACTGTGCACTGTACATTGTGTGCACTATTACGTCAAAGTTAAGAATCAGTTATTAAATGAAATAGTATGATACTAAAATAACTTTGATATAGAAACACAAGTTGATAGTAAAAGATATAGATGGGTTGTGCAGAGATCAAATTCCCAAAGTCAACTCAAGGGTAGATTGTGAGGAATAGTGAACTTGCTTGGTTACTTTAGTCCTACTACTCATATATTTCACACAATTTTATTTACTTCATTATATTTTACTTACTTCATCATCCTGTAGAGTCTCTTTCTCTCAGGAAGAGCAGTCACTGCACTGCTAGCCAGGGCTATGAGACACTAGAGCAATTCTGTGATAGAGTCAGGCACAGACCCGCCAACAGTAGGTCCTGCTCAGTGGAGTATGATTTGCTCCTTCATTTTCAAAAACACTAAATTCATTCATAGGTTTTAACGTAAAAGAGTAACTTCAAATCGAGTTAGCTCAGAACTTGTAATCCACTCCCCTTTTTTCCCCACAGAAAGCTTTGTGCTCAGTCTGGCTTAGCGGTAGCCTGTATTGACGTCTCATGTGTTCACTCTAGGTTGATATTGCAGCCTGGAGTGAATGGTGGATAATCTCCACCAAACAGAGCTCTTTAGATACCCTCAGGTTTGCTGGGTCCTTGTATAGGTAAATCCCTCCTCTTAACATTTATGTTAAGTAGGGGAATCTTACGGAAATGGTTTTACAGTGTGTTATCACTGACTGCCTGTTCATCACCTGTATGAACATGCTTGAAAATAGAGACTGGTCAAAAGGCCAAACCAAAATACCACTCCTATTTTAACCAGAAATGCACTGACGCAAAATACAAAAGTGTAAAAAATGGGAGAGATTAGCACCTAACTCAGGAAAGGCGAATTTGTTTGGAAAAATTCTGTTCATTACTCAGTTGAGCTTGCTTTTAAATAAGAGGAAGGATACAGAGTAAGTAGCAATGCAGTGGCACATCCTAAAACTGCTGCTGCCATCCATAAAAGGACTTGCAAGTGTCAGTGCATGGAATATCTGGTGTGAGAGCAGGGAGCAGGGAGGAACCCACAAGGCAACAAACAGAAGGAGAAACTTAAACACACAACTAAAATATTTGAATTTTCAGTTAAGATACAACTATGTTATTCTCATGCAAATTATGCTCTGTGATGCTGAAAGGAGATAATGAAAGAAACAAATAGCTGTGAACAAAAAGGAGGAGAAATTGAATGAGCTTCCTACTCAGGCAGTGAAAAAGGTGAGACAGAAGGAACATTCTCTCCGTTATGCTTGTCTCCCCACTTCCCTGCAATTCTATGATTGGTGGAATATTATTTGCATGAAAATAGGATGAGAATTCTGCACTGCCGTGCAGTGAATGTGTGAAGAAATGACTAGGTGAAACCTGCAGTGAACTGCGAGTCCTGCGGTTTTCATTCTAGAAACGCTCTATTCCTTACAAGGGAACAATGCAGGGAACTGCAATCAAAAGATTGGATCAGGCATTTTATAATAATCTAAGTCTGACTCCTTAAATGTTGTACTGCTAGTTGTGATTGTGTTGCAACTGAGAAGCCACATTTAAGAAAAACTGAAATACGCTGAACACTGCTAAGCAGCATTATCTCCTGAGCTGGGACAAATCCTTTGATCTAAAATGAAAAAGCAAAACAATGGAAGGTAGTGCTAGGAATTCTGGAGAAGGTTCGGGTCTTTATCATTTGCAAAGAAATGAAGAAAAGGGATTTTTACAGGAAACAGCACACCATCCACTAACTCAATGGATAAAAGTGATGATAACTCAAGATGAAAGGATCTGCCCTTGGGAGAGAGAGAATGGATGAATGACCTCAGGAATCCCTTCCACTTACTTTCTATAATTTCATATAGTAAAGTAAAACTGACAGAAAGAATTAAAGCAGGGTCTTGATTTCACAGCTAGCAACCAAGTTACAGATCCTCCTGGCACTATGCCTTTTAATAGCATGTTTTAAATGCTTCATTCACTAAATCAACAACAAAAAACGGTTGTGATGTGTATAGAGTGGCACATTTGGCTTTCTGACGATGCACACATCTAAGCCAGATAAGTGCCATTTATAGAAATAAGATATATTTTAAGTCATTTGAAACAATCCTAGGATGCAGTACAACAAAGCCAGGAACTGAAGTACATATGGAAAAGGTTCCCTTGCTTTAAAGAGAGCGTTGGTAGACTGTAACTGTGACAGAATTTAACTGCTTTTGAAGCATACTTAAAAATTTAAACACTACCTTGTCTGTCTTCATGGTTTTAGAGACAGGAAAACTGAGAATAGGATCACCTGGAAACTATCAGTTCATTTTGAAAGAAAACCAAAAATCAAGACTTCAGAATTTATTCTTATCTCACATTGGACAAAACAAACAAACCAACCAACCTGCCTCAGACTTTAGGAAATCTTCTAACGAAAAACAGAGATTGTAACACTATTTTAATAGCTCGGATGCTCAGGCTGTGGATCACGGCATGTGGGAAACCCACGCTCCCATCTCTGTTCTTCTATGTTTACTGAACCTAAAGAATTTCAAGCCCTAATCAGACTACCAGTTATCAGTACTGGTCACAAGGTAAATACAACTTCATGAGGCAATAGCGAGAGAGTCTGACAGCCCAACATTTACCTGGGATGTGAGTGGTAAATCACCAGAAAGGGTGATTTTTCTTTCCTCCCAAATGAACGTTCTCACCAGACCACTGTGTACACTTTGACTCCCTATTTCCGAAGATCATTCCAGACAAAAGCCATATTAAAAAAAAGTCTTCCTAAAGAATGTAGTTTCAAGAAGAAAGTCTTTTGCCAGAACACTCTTTGCCAGATTACAAAAAAGAAAGGAAGGCAAAAAACGTAGTGCTGAAGTAAGATCTACAGTTCAGCAGTGTTCCTGTTGGAGCTGAAAAGGAACTAAATTCAGCTCCTTCTGAAATCCAGAAAATCCATTTGCACTACACGATCATTGTAATCATGTGCCTTATATAATTCAAGAAAACTGTAATTCAAGAAAGAAGTTTGAGGTTTGACTTCGGAGAAGTTATTCACAGTGAACCATCAGAGGAGAGATCTCTGGAGACCTGAAAGAATATCAGCGGGGGTTTCTACTGTGATAATAATGTACGCTGGATCTCTCCACTACTGCAGCTATTTGACACCTGGCAGATAATTATATTAATTATCAGACTCTGGTAATCCTAGTTTATTTTGTAAATTCTATTTCCCTGTACACAAGAAAGACCTGTATGTCTCTGTTGAAAAGAAAACAGTAACTCAAAGAGATTAAGTCCTGAAATTCCTGCCAAACAGAACAACAGACTGGAGGCAATAGCTTGGGTCAGAGAGGCATAGTAGATTAAAAAGTCCCCAAGAACACTTATTCCATTGACTCGTACAAAACATAAGCCATAAACTCCCCTTATTGCTCTGCCTTTGGTCTTCAGTAGAAAGACCACAAGACTCAAAATGTCAATGTGTCATTGGGAGAGGCAGAAATAAAAAGAAGGCAATCTAGTAGAGGAGTCAGAAGGCTTTTACTTGTCACTCCCATGTACTTTCATACAGGGCATATTCTCATGTAACATGAGATTTTTTTAGTCTTAATAGCACATAGTGGGGTGCTCTCAAAACATCAGGAAAATGTCCACAGTGTGTCCCACACCACCAGTTTTCAGCTCTGAAATTCCAAGGATTTCCAAGTGCACTTGGGGGAAGAAGGGAGAAGGCTGTTTGACCATATGACTGGGCACGTGGACATCAAATCTCAAAGAAATTCCAGCTCCAAGTAAATGACCTTTCTTTCTCCTTTCATCATTGCCAATATGAAGCTCACACTGGCTACCTGTTGCAGTCCTGAGGCTATGAAAGCTACCTAAAGGAGGATTTTGATTCTCCAGAAACAAGGAGAGTAGAGGACTATTCTGCTAAGAGCTGCATACCGCCTGGAAGCATCTGGGTGAACAAAGTGCAAGTGGGGATAGCAGCCAGACAGCCTTTCTTGAACGTTTGGAAAGTATGTTCTGGTCACACTTGGTGGTTCCACCCCTGCTCATTAACCGCCAAGACACAGTCTGCCACCTCCATGAATGGTCTTGTGTGCAAATTGCTATATCTGGGTATATTTCTGCCATGGAGTAATTAAGTGAAGAGTGCTCCGAAAGGATTTGCTCTTAACCAAATGAAAATCTGAGTGAGTTTGATATCCAGGGTGAATATATTTGCTTAATCTTTTGATGTATGTGGTTTAGGAGGAAAATACAATACAAATGATTATCTGGATTGTGTGATTCATAGTCACAAAGCTGGATACCAATTTTGGGTGCAAATGAATAAACCTCAGGTGAGATGGATCACCCACAAAGCTCTGAATCGCTCTTACCAATGTAGTTGATGCAATAGATGCTAAAATATTTGCCATTATTGAAAAATGCAGGAAGCCATGGCTATGAGCTAAAATTGTTCCTTTGTAGACAATGTGAGCATGCTATTAAAATGCTGTTGCAGGAATTGAGCTAAAAATGCTGTGGTAGCTGGTGAGAAAATAAGGAGATGCACCTTCTCTAACTGCAGACTATACTGCGATATAAACTGTTACTGACATTTCTGCACTCGTTTTTAGAGTATGATACGTATCTTAGATCTCTAAAATGAGGTGAGATGAATCTTGCCCCCTTGTATGCTTCTTCTAGCAGGTATGGGGTTGGAATACATGACAAGTACATTTTCACAGAACACTTGCATGCTTTGGATGTAGGAAATCACTGAGGGGAGTAATCTCTATGGGTAAAAGACCTAATTGAGCACTGCACAGACTCTAGGCATTCAGCTTTTTACATGTATGCAGTAACTATTTTTGTGGAGGTTTCTCCTCAGAGATAAAACAGTCACTTCAACCTGGAGAATGAACTAGCTGGGACATGGAGGGGTTTGCAGTTCAAATGAAAAGGTGTTCAAGGCCTGTGAGACTGCGCCTGAGACTAAAACAAAATATTTCCTGAAAAGAAAACCGCTTCAGCCAGATCAGGATAAACACAAGTTACCTTGGCCAGTATATCTGCGTTCCTTCAGGAGTCACAAGAATGCATGAAGAGCCTGACCAGCCTGAAGATGCTGTTCTCCAGTGCACTCACTTGTGATCTGCCAGTCTGCACTGGGTCTGACTGTCTGCTGCAGTATTTGAGGTCCTCAGGAGTTAAATGGACAGTGGATGTATGCTTGCAAAGCATGTCCACCTTCAAGAGGTAAAAAATGAAATTATTTTGTCTTGTAGAACCTGCAACACTGTTCTTTGTCACAAGCTACACTTGAGCTACATGAGGAATCCTCAGACTACATTTTTCACTGCTCATGTTTTTCTGCTAAGGGACAGGGCTGAAAGTGGTTTTCCTGGGAAACATGCCTTGCTCTCCAAGCAGGTAACAGGGTACTCATTATAAATGGTCTGGAAGGCTACTGAAAATGGAAAAACAGCCATCTGCAGAGGTGAAATGACTCCTGCCACTGTGAGAGAAAATACAAGACTAGTGAAAATATTAACTTAATCACTGAATACAGACTGATCACAGCACTGCCTGTAAGCCACTGTCATGAAGGTAGAATTGGGATGTAAAATAGGTATATACAATAACAAAACCCAGTCTGGCAAAGCTGGTCACTTTTGGTGTATATATCCAAATGCCTTAAAAGACTCCTTGTGCTACAGAAGCAATGTACATAATAAAGCCCAGGACAGTTGAATGCATTTCAGCATTTCTACAACTTATAGTAGCACATTGGTTGAAAGTAAAAAGGTTTGAAAAGATCTCATGAGCCACCCTCAAGGTAAGAAAAGTGGTCTACGTTCCTGAATCTGGGGTGAGGTGCAAGTAGAGCCATAGATTTACTGAAGACCTGAGGAACCAGTGTTCAATGACAAGACCATGAGCTGGCTTCATTCATGATGAGCGAAACACATATTGTGAAGGAGTAGTAGAGCTACTTTCAGTGTAGAGCTTAGGTGCTCTGACAACATCTGCAGTGATAGTATTACTGCGATTTTCTCCCTAAACATGCATAGGAAATTACTGTGCTTCCTTAAGCTCAAGACAGGCTCCATGCCCTGTTCCTCTTTGATGTAAGGAAAATACTTTTGTAAAACTTAGTCCTTGAGAAAAGAAGGAACTGTCCTCATCTACTAGGGTAAGAGGAAGAGCATTTTCTTAACAAAGTAGGTTCTTATAACAGTGGTCATGAAAAGAATGGAAAAGGGGGACAGGATGAGGGAGGGAAATGTAGCTATTGCAGTAGTTCTGAAGTTAGCTGCATCCAAGCCCGAAGAACTTGGTCCATTTGACTACTAGAGAAGTAGGCACAGGGAGGGAAATGAAACATGCTGAAAAAATGGATCAGGCTCACATCTGCAAAAAGTGTTGATTAGAAAGTAAGATCCCAGAAACATCTAGTGGATATAATCTGGGTCGCATAATTGAAGTCTCCTTCAATGACAGGTCCATTGAAGCACTTTAATGATTCAGTCAGTCTATTAAGGTCTGTGATGCTGAAAACACAGCAAGTGACTGTATTTTTAAAGACAATTTACAAAACCGTAACACTGCTCAGTTCTCAGAACTGATCTAAAGTGTTCCCAAACAACAAAACATTACTTGCAATTATTTTATAGGTGATGAGGACTTCTTAAGACGTAAGACCAGACAACTTCGGCTCCTCAAAGAGGAAATTTTCAATCGCCTGTCACATCTCCATGAGCAGTTCACATGTAAGGAGGCAGCTCAGTGACATAGCTGATGATATAAAACCTATTTTTATATCCACAGTATCAAGCCCTACGTGTAAGAGAGCTTTAGGATATCAACAGACAGTTGTTCTGTAAAATATCTGCAGCCTTTTCAAGTGAAAGACAGCCCTCAAAAACACACTTACACTAAGCCAGTAAGATTTGATAATTGGCAATATATATAATAGTAGAACTCTAGATTCATGGATATCTCAACTTTACCATCCTGGATTGTGGAGCCAATGGGCTTAGGAATTCTCTCCAGGGCTGCTACAACAGCAAGAAACTTGGAAACTGGATACATGAATAAAAGCAATTTCCATTGCTAAGGATGTGGTACTGAATGCAATACTTAAGAGAGTATGTGCATTAGAAGGACTGAGCAGAAACTGGCTTCTTCTGAAGCTGTGTCTGTGGAATCGAATGGCTGTAATTCAGGTAGGCCCTCATGATGTACTGTGTTTCAAACTGTTTCTGTGGCTGGATGGAAAAAGATTTGAAATGCGTCATCTTATCAGACAGGGCAGACTCATGCTACGACAGGAAAAACAGTCTTGGGCGGTAAGTCCTCGAGCAAAAGAAGATTAAAGGAAAGCAGGGACATCTCTTTGAGAGAATATACTGAAAATATTTTTAGGAAAAAAATCATATTTTATCATACAAAATAGATGGGAACATAATTTTCAGAGCTAAAGCCTGTACTCGTAGAATCATAGAATCACAGAATGCTTAAGGTAGGAAGGGACCTCTAGAGGTCATCTAGTCCAACCCCCCTGCACACGAAGGGTCACCTAGAGCACGTGGCACAGGACTGCGTCCAAGCGGGTTTTGAAGATCTCCAGAGAAGGAGACTCCACAACCTCTCTTGGCAACGCAATAAACTTCACTAAGATGATCCAGTTATGACAGACATTTTATAAGTACTGGTTTTGCCCTACAGATTAAAAACAAGTACAAGCTGTCCTGTGCGAAGAGAAGTTGAGTACTTGGATGTGTCCACTTCTGCAGGAACATGAACATGCAAATGAGCAATGTTTCCTAATTTACAGAACTCCTATGAATAAACGTCCAATTTACAATTCACCTTAGAAGTACTGCAGATGGCAGAACTTTGCCTACAGTCCATCTGGAATACAAGGTGCATCCCCTCCTCCTCTAAAATGGCAGTGGCTTGGGTGAAAGGGAAGGAAATGTAAATGAACAGCATGAGTAACATGCCACAACATTCACAGATTCCCCTGAACAGGGGAGCTAAAGGACAGCTGTAAGCCTAAAAAGAAAGGATGAAAATTCCTAGGAATTACTTGAATGGCCTGAAGTAAAATTTCTTGCAAATCATCTGAGAAGACATGGCTCTTGCCTGCCTCACAAGATCTTAAAAAAAATACATCTAACAGGAAAGAAGGGAGTGAATTTACCCTTTTCTCTATTTCAGGCTTAGCCACAAATCAGAGGATGCCACTGTGACTGGGGTTCAGACCGCTCGGAGAGGCAGTCTGAGCTACAGAAAGAGTCAATCTGGCTGTAGCACGGTGAATGGCTACACAGTCACATCGGGCAGCATTCCCTTCCTGAGGCAGTCGCTTGCAAGCTTCAGTCTCATAGTCCCTTGACATAGCAAAGACAGCTTTCTCTTGTACTAAGAGCTTCAAAGATCACAGTAATCTTCATAGCAGGCGGTAGATGATGTGGGGCTAGAAACAGTTGTCTCTGGGCTTGTGGTCAAAAGGATCTTTCCGTAGAATACTAAAATCACGTGAAGTTTGCTACTTTTCCTAGTGACCAAGGCTGCCTGCAGCAGGGTCAAAAATCATGGTCTGTTTGCAAGAGCTGATAGCAAAGTTTCCTGAGGAGCCCTCCAGTATTTTCTAAAGCAGCTGTTTAGAAAGCATCTGAAGACACATGGCATTTCACGAAAATGCCACTAAGCTTTGGAAATGTAATAAGACACTATCAAAAAAAAAAAAAAATCATGCCTGGATTTTCTCCACACCAAGAATCAGAGCAGAGATAAACAGAAGTCAGCCATCCATGCAGATCTCACTTGCCAATTACATTTCTTTTCAGCTCTAGTTAATGTTTTTCTAAGGTATCACTTGTTCAAACACAGTATGTCCAGAAAACTCTCAGCTCTTTGCCGATCGAGTACTAATACAGGAGGAAACAAAGAGGAAGACTACAGATTTTATAAACTGGATTCTTAACTATTTCCCTAAACCTACATATTTCTATAGTCTTCCCTAAACCTACATGTTTCTTGAATCTATGGTTGGCTTGGGATTTGCAGACCTGGAGTACCCAAGAAGCTTGTTGCTAATCATAACTTTTTTATTCTGTTTGCCTTGACTCTCATAGGCAGTGTGAGCTTATTTTACATTTGGATAATTAGTTTTATCAGAGAGCAAAGTAGCAAAGCAGTGTACTGTGTTGCTCAGTCCCTCTCAGTCTTATTCTACACACAGTTATTGGCTGGGCGAAATCACCATTTAGACCTTGTGGACTGAATTTTCAAAGAAAGGTCCTTTGCACGCATTTTCCCTGACTTTCAGTGAGAACACAGGCCTTACTGAAATCCAGCTAAAAGTGTTAAAAGTTTAGAAAGCCAGATGAGTTGCCTCATAGCTTTTGTCAACTTAAATCAATTTAAACAGTGCATCATTAAACATCAAATCAATACAGGTCACTTGCTAGGTCTACAAACTCATTTTAAATTAACAACCATAGATATTCTAAAAGAAAAATGGCAATATATACCCAGGTGCTCACAGGAGGGAAAATATTTTACCTCAACATCATTACTTAATGCCATTTCAGAGTCATGATACCATGCCATGAGCCACATGGTGACTGCTTGCTGGCCTGTGATTAAGCTTGTGGTTTATCATGGGTGACAAGACACAAGTGACATGAAATCTATACAACAGTCACCACCTACTGCAGCAATTAACCTAGCAATCAATTAAATAAAATTCTCACCCAAAGGCTTCTGGTCTTCTAGAAGCAGTCCTTCCAGTCAGGCACTGAGCCTGCTGGGGACTAGCAGAAGAAGTCTGCAAGGGACTGGCTGCTTTTAAGGAAGGAAATATAGGGAATGTGAGGGATTGGAGCAGAATCTCATCCTGCCAGAATCTCTTGTCTGGATAAGAAGGCATTGGGTTATGTCTCAGTAGTGCTCACCGAGCTTAGAAACTAATAGAAATACTCTATGTGGTGCGTAAGGCATGGGACTGGAAAATACAGAGCCACGAGCCACCTGGAAATCACCAAAATGCTGGCCTCATTCAGCCAGCTGTGCCACTCTGTGCCTTTTATCACATGAAAAGAAACCTGGAA
Source organism: Tinamus guttatus (assembly GCF_000705375.1). The sequence goes on from NW_010582272.1 coordinate 302,939, forward strand.
GAGATGCAGCCACTCTACCGTTTTTCTTTCCAGAAGGTCATTCTCATTAATGGTCATAAATGTAATGTGAACAAGAGCATTACAGAGGTGAGCAATGGGTTAACTGAGAGCAGAAGATAAAGCAGTATCTTCAATGCACCTCTTCATCCCTCTACTCTTAGGCTCCAATCACCAAGAGAAATGAGCTTTAGTCTTGAAAGAAGAAGATACAGAAGCTCAC
>NW_010582272.1:303185-316954 GCF_000705375.1 Tinamus guttatus
CAGCACAAAGCCAATAAATGAATTTCCAGTCATAATATTTGCACTTCAGTGAAAAGTACTGCAAATATGTAAACAGCCAAATACAGTTATTCACTTAATACCACATATGTAATAGAATATGGTTTTATTTCACCATCATCCACTTTTAAGTCAAAAGGGAAGTCTGGAATATGGCTTTTTAGGAACTCTAGAGCAACACATACACACAAACACACACAAATTACATGTAAGAAGGAGCTGGTAAGGTAAGTAAGGTTAATGGCAAAAGCTTCTTTCTATGCAGAAGTTGTTGAACATTAAAGCTGCAGCATCAGGAAAAAAAAGTTCAAAACCAAGAAATAAAGTTGTACAATAGATGAGAACTTAACAAAATTGGTGATCTTTCCACACAGATGAAATCAACTGAAAAACAAAACAAAACAAAACAAAACAAAAAACAAACCAAAATCAGAGAACCAACGAGACCAAAAGAGAACCTCCCGCCCACACACACACAGACAAAAGTGAGAGCACAACAAAGGAAGTGGAAGAAAAGTGTTACCCATAAGTAGCCGCCGTTTCACCCGCTTGTCCACATCAGCTACTGACGTGGCATTGTACTCAGAACTCTCAATTGCAGCCTCATCCTTCTCTAAAACACAAGTAAGGGACAAACATGGAGCAGTTGGTTAATCACAAGCCCAATTTTCCGCTGCCTCAGACAGTTTCTTGGTATGGCGCAGCCAAAGCCAAGAAGCAAGGCATGAAAGCACTAAATCCCCGTTAGAGTTAATTCCCTTTGAGATCCCAGGAAAAAATTAAAGGATGTTTGGGGGAAGGAGGAAGAAACAGCAGGAAGAGGAAGAATGGTCAACTACCAAGTAATTAACGATGTACACGAAGCTGAATTCCTACCAGAGAACGAGACAGCTAACATGAGTGCCCCAGAGAGGTGTTAATGACAGAAATTAAAATCCAAGGATGCTAGTTATGCAAACGATTAAAGACAAACTGTAAAGTGACTCAGGCTAATGGTGGCAACAGGATCTGAAGTTGGCAGGCAGAAGACCAAGACAGACAGACAGAGAGCTAGAAGAGTCCGGTGATGGATGGACATGGATGCACCATAATCTTGTACACATTGACATGGCGTGAAACGGAACCAAACAAGGGCATGCAAATTAAACAAAAACAACACCAAAAATAAACAAACAACAAACCAAACAAACACAAAAAAAGATCAATTTGGGCAGTGCTGGTTGCCTGCTTGTCTATGAAACACTACTAGCTAAACATTCAATGCTAGAAAAGACGTTGCAAGAACAGGGGTTAGTATTTTTATAAGCATGCAGTAAGCAAGATGATGTCAGCAAAGGTCATTTTATGAGGTAGTTTCTGATATCCTATATGTAAGAGTGTCATACAGCGTAATGAGGACTTTAGTTTGGCTATGCTTCATTAGAAATACACAGAAACAGTCACGAGGGTGGGAAGAGATGATCAGTAAGTGAAGCAAAAATAAAGATTTCTCATACAGGAGAGCGATGGAGAAGCAGCAGCTGGGTAAAAAAAAATGATTTATACGAAGAGTGAATTGCTTTATTAGAAAAAAACAAAATACAAGTGGGGACTTTCACATGCAGCAAACATAAAAAATAAAAGGATAAGTTGAGCAAACAAAGACAAAATGTGTTAGACAAAGGGTCAAAAAGTATTTATCTGGCATTGCAGAAGTTTGCATTCTTGCAGTGATGCCTGGAATACATACACCACTGAAGACAGCAAACACTGGAATCACTGAAGTGAGGAGGAGGAGGAGGCTGGCAGGTTTTATTTGTGGCAGAACTACATGGTTGAGTGGTAACAAGAAGTTGTTTTGTTTTGTTTTGAACAAGTTCTAGATGGGATCAGGCTGCAATAGAGGCTTTTGTTTGAGATTTTTTTTTCATTTTGCTCTGTAAATAATTAATGAACGTCAGTTATCAGACAAGACAGGCAATCAGGAACCATCACCAGAAAGCAGGAATAAAAATGTAAAAAAAAGAAAAAAAAAAAGAAAAAAAAAGAAGTATTCTAAGAGAAAGAACTACTTAGAGGGAAGAAAATCAGCACAGGCAGTAATATGTGACTTACATCACAAGACCAAGGAATGTAACATGGAGTTGTATGTATTACATTACAAAAATAGGGGAAAAAAGTAAAATACAAAAACAAAAAACAGGTGCAGTGTATATAACTTTTAAAATAGTTTTTACATACTGAACAATATAAACCATCAATCTGAGGATGTTAGCAAACTCTGAGAAATAGGAGATCAATTATCCATTCAATAAAATCTGCTCTCAAGGCCCTCACTCCGTAGCAAGTTTTCCGCAGCTGGGAGTGCCACGGATTTCACGAAGGGTTATTTAAACAGGGGGACTGCAAGGCTTGGCCCACTTTTTCGGTCAAAACGCTAGCTTGGAGATCCCGTAAATTGACATACAGCTTGTGTATACATCGAGGCAGAGTCCAGTGTTGAACCTTGTTCAGCAATACCTCTACCAATTTAATGTTGGAGTTACTATACAACATGTGCAAATCGAATCTATCCAAAGCTCTGTGCAGCCACTGAATTTAAAGTTTTGATCTTACTATGGGAACGTGATCCGTGGATGTGACCAACAGATCGCTAAAGGTAACTGACAGATTTCTATGGGTGTTAGATCACGTGTTTTGTGTCTTGTAGTATTGCTAAAGGGGAGAAAAGATGATAAATATGCATCCCTTTTTTTTTTTTTTTAATTTTAGGCAATCTCTATAAATTCATAAGAAATGTGAAAAGTCAACATGGCCACAATGCTAACAAAAACCATTATGGGTTTATGTTCTCATCTGAGAGTAGGAATTTCAAAATGTTAACTTACAGTATCCAAAAACATCCCTATTTATTTATTAAAAATGTGCAGACTGGAAAGAAACAGTGTTAAACAAATAATATGTTTTATAATCATAAATATTTGCATAGCATCTCCCAAGACGCTTTATCTCTTGTATCACTTTTCCCTCTCACAATCTCAGCAAAAGAACATTCACTACAAAAATAGGAAGAAAGCACATCACAATGATTAATTTTTTCCAACCATAGTTTGGAAAATGAGGATCATTTTCCTCACCATACTTACCTAAGGAAGTCTGACCCATGAAAATGAAAGGAAGAGCTGAACTTAAAGCCATAATTATGATTGTTTCCACCTTATTTCTTTAATTTAAAAAATTATTAGTTATAAAAAGACAAATAAAAATTACTAAGGAGCAAACAGAAGGATACTTCCTTGATAAACATTTCAGTAAAACACACACAAATGCTTCAGTCTATATGTAGTAAGACCGTGGCTGCTATGGCCAGAAACCACTATTACACTTTCCTCCCAGTGATGCTGCTGAACTCTGGTGAGACACAAATATGCATACGCACACACACACATTCACACATACATATGTGTATGTACATATTCTATGAGGGAAGTGCAATAAAATGAGCTGCAGAGCAGTACTTACCAATGCAGGTTCGGCCATCCGAATGCAGGGCATACTTCTGATGACAGCCGCACACAGGACCCGTATCTGTGTCATCACAGGTGTGTTGGCAGCCTCCATTCCCATAGTTACAGGTTACTAGTTATGCCCCAAATGAATGTGTATATATGTATATATAAATAAAATGACAATGAAACCAATTAGTTTTGAGAGCCTTTTACAATGCAGTGCAGAAGAGCAGTAACAAACGGAGACATGAAGCAACATCACATTTGCAGTTGAGGGCATTTGTGCTCCCTTAGTCTTTCTGAACCCCATTATCTTACTCCCATCTCATGCCCTGCTATCAAACCACCCAGGGAAAAAAAGGAAGGCGGGAAAGCAGGAAGGAGGGAAGGCAGGAAGGAAGAAAGGAAAAATGAACGAACAAGAAATAGAAAGAAGAAAAGAGAGAAAAAAAGAGAAAGAGAAGGAAGAGAGAGAAGAGGAGAGAAGAAAGGAAAGGAGAGAAGAGGAAGATAAATGTAGCACTTTTTCCCCAGTCTTTTTGGATTATTATTTGGATTATTAGTTTTAGCATGAGTTATCGGCCAATTTCATCTGCTTCTGAAAGCTACGTTTGTGATGTATATGGAATGAAGATATAAGCAGTCTACTAATACAGGCATGTATTTTCAAGTCTATAGACTGCATTTTTCTTCTCCCACTCCGCTTCCTAACTGCAGGCAGCGGAGACCCAGACAGCAAGAGCAGAAACATATATGTCTTGAAATCTATTATGTGAAATACTGGTCATCCTAGAGAAGAAGAATGATTAAAAATAAACCAAGATACATATTATTTTTCTTTTCTTTGCTGAAACAAACAAACAAAAAATACACTCTTGTTACGTCCATATAGTGTTCTGATCACAGCTAGGAAGGAACCTGGAGATGTCACTTCCATTTGCATACGTACCATGTAAGATGGCTTGTAACTATTCAAAAAAATCCTTTAAAAATTAAAAATTAATAAATTAAAGTAATCCCTTTTTTTCAGAATTTTCCAGGAATTAGTAAACCAGAATCAATCCATTTTGTTGCAGGATTGATTTAATCTCTAACTCTTATGAAAAAGCATTTTTTAAATAACAAGCTGGTACACAAAGGCTCTAATTTATCCCTACTCTGTTCAGTCCTTCGCAGCTGCATAATGTGATGCTAAATAAAACAATTCTGAATTCAATTTATTGTCTTTATATTCAGGTAACTTCTTTGCATGAGAATCTGGTTCTTCATGGGTATTGACAAGCAGACACACATTGACAAGTAAAAAGGAAATCCCAAATCCCCTTACTCAGTTCTATCTCCTCATCATTTCAGAGGACTTGAATGTTTTGAAATGTTGTAGTAATTTAAATACTACAATACTACAAATCCTATTTATCAGAAGGAATTTCTTCACACTGGTCTTTATCACAATTCCTTTCTAGATAAGAGAGTTCACAAATGATCCAGAATAGCAAATTCCAATATACAGTAAAACCAAGAAACTATTAACGGAATTTAAGAGCAGGCATCTAAACCAAAACTTAAATCTCCTTTCCAGTAATGAAATATCACTTCCCCTAACCTCAATAACTTTAACAGCAGGTTATTAAAATGGAAGGGACTGGAATTTTCAGTGACAGTAACAGAAATGGAAATATTGCTCCTCTTGGGTAAGTGGATGTTTGACTTCAAACAGGATGTGCCCTCTGGCCAGCCATGCTGGCGGTGCGGGGCACCAAAGGAGATCCTTACTTTCATCCACAGACTGGCAGAGCTAATCGAGGATAACGCAACTGCCATCTACTCTCCTCCCCTCCTTCTAGACCCTACGTGCCTGTTGGACTCAGTGTCATCCTGCTGGGCTGCAGTGTCATCACAAATTAACATGGACGTGCTGTTTATGCCAGAAGTTTATATACATTTCTAGCCAACAATATTTCTATTAAGTACTTTAAAGCATGCTCAGCAACACAGTGTGTATTTTAAACAACTCCAGGGCAGCCGTTAATTTTGGCATTCTTTGGTAAAAGCCTCTCCTAGCAAAGATGAAAGTCTCTTTACATTGGTTCCTCAGACCAATGTAATATAGGGACTTTTCCTTATATTATTAAACCATGTTTCTGGGGAATTTTAACTAGAATCTGTCTAGACCAGATTTTTTTTTCTTTTAACAGCTTGAGCCAAAACTGTGGAGCCTGACAGCTCTGCAAGTGAAATTGGTACAAAATCTATTTGTAAAATATATCATTTAAATTCTCCTCTGGCTTTAACTGGGTGACAATGACACAATATAATGTTTCTCTTGGTTAAAGGCAAAAAATGAAGTTTTTTAAAGGCAGGGGAAAAGCCGGAACTATTTATCCATTCTTACTAGAAAGTGCTAAGCAAAATGCATGAGAAACCCCGAAATTTTCTTTTAAAATTATTTCATATTATTTTGGACTCAATAGCTATGCAAAAGACTAAGTGTGACATTAAAGAAGGAAATAAAAAGAAGGAAAACGTTTTGACTTACTAACTCTGGCGGTCTGACACACAAACCATCTTAAGTACCATAAATGACCTCATTACAAAAAAAGTGATGCCAAAGGGGACGTAATGTTTCTTACCAAAGGACAGTATAGATATATCTGTTAGAAACCAGACATACCCACACAGCAGATTTAAAACCACAATAACATCACTGCTTTCTACAATGGTTCAGTATTCACATATGTCTCAAGTGCAGTCAAGGTGTTGGGTTCTATCCCTTAGTGGTTATGGCATCATAAATAAGACACATGATAAAGATAGGGAGAGATATCAGAATACCTCACTTGAAGGTATCATGAGTTGGCTTTTTCAGCTGTGGGGAAATACTCTGTACAACTGGCTAAAAACAGTACCCACAGAGAAGGCCAGGGAAAGCTCTGTCCTTCAAACATGAACAAAACCAACACACAAGCGCCCTGACTCCTGACTCAGCCAGCTGCCTTTCAAGGTCTACAAGCAGGCAGCATGGCATATCCCTCCTGTTCTCCTGCTCACATTTATTTGCAGCAGCATTTATCTGGTTTTTCTATGAGGATGTCCTGCTTGGGCTGAGCTAAGAGTCTTGGAGACACAGCTTAGCACATGAGCCAGGGTTTACATTCACAGAAAAATATGGACTAGCTTTCAAATGACATTTTGGTAATGAAGGGCACAGAACAATTCTTTGGAAGAAGAATGACACATTTAAAGAATTAAGGGCTTTTAATATACATACTACAATAAATAACTTTGATGTTTTGAGTTTGGCCCCTCTGAAGTTAGAAAATACTAGAATTTGACCTGACTAGCTCCTGCCTTCAATGTTTCTCTGAACTGAGATATTATCCTTTTACTGGTCTCTTCCATTTGACTTGCCTGTGAATAAGAGTGGCAAAAGACAGAGATAAATATATATATACACACACACACACATATATATATTCCTGGATCAAAAAGGCATCTGAATCCTGTACAGAATTACTGAATGGAGATTATATAAGGTCCATGTACCATATGCCTGCACTGCGCAGACAATGTCATTTATTTTGACTTTCAAAAGCTTGATCCTGGTATGACATGATTTTAATAGCTAGGCCTTTCCAAGAATCAATTTTTATTATTTATTATCAATTATTATTGGAATCAAATCCACAGTGATCCAAAGATAGAGGTTGTATAAATCGTTTGAAGAAGTAAATACACAGAAGTGCCTTTAGGAAGAAAGTCCAGGTGAAGAGTTATGTAAGTTTACATTTTAAGTAGCTTATTGCTTAGAAGTGTATTTAAAGTGTGGCCTAATACTGAAAGTAGTATATAGTACTCAACTAATTCCCACCCCTTAAGATAATGCTATCCTTCTCTTGCTTTCCATGTGGATGAGCAGCTTCCCCTGCTCAAATGCCACAGAATTTGCAGTAAGCTAAACTTTTTTTAGTATGACCTTCTGTGACAGCATAAACCAGCACATTATCATTCCAGGTAGATTATGAATTGCTGTTATTATTTAACTCAATTCAACATTAACCGTAGATTTCATATAAAAATACAGACTTCTCTTTCTATGGGATAAAGCTATGAATGTACTGCTTGTGTTATTTATTCTATTATTTCTATTCTACTCTTTTTCTATTCTATGTGCTGACAGCAAATAGCTGCATTGTAACAGTGGCAGCAGCAGCTGAAGAGCTGGCACTTAGCTCTTAGGTTAGGAGGGCATTTTATTTTGCAAACTGAACATATGGGACAGGATTTGGGGAATTTGAGCAGCTATCCTTCTCACTTAGATCACTTATATAAGAAGGGGCAGGTAAAATTAGCTGTGGTTAAGATTATTATTAGTATTTTCCATGGAAAGGCTCAGCTTTCACTTACTTATAACTAATCCATTCAAGTTGCAACTTATATACTTGCAGGTTTGCTCTGGGTTTCTTCTTCCTTTCTCAAGTTCCAACCAGATTAATTCAGCTAATAATTAAATTAACAAAAAATACCTTGTTTTGTCCATGCTTTAGAGAAAAAAATCTTATCATCACTTCATCAAGTGCTATCAGGCCCAGGCAAAGGAACTCAAAACCTAACAGGGATGGCAGAAATAGGCGCAAGTATCTCCTCTGCAATCTGGAACTAGAGGATCTAGAGGATGAAGCTCTGCTTTTGAACTGCATATAGGGATCTGTATGATTCTGCTTCATGCATTTCTGCATGACCTCCTGAAGTCCCTTCTGACCTGAATGTTTCCGAGGTTTCCTAGGGTGGTGGATAATATTTTCTTGTTGTAATAGCTAAATTGCTGTTTATATACATATACATTAAGAAAAATTAAGACTGCAATATTAAGCATGCAAAAGCTATAAAATGCCGGACTTTTACGCAGTCCACAGGTTGTTTGTATTACAACAACCATCCCCAATGACAAATGCAGAAAACATTGCTGTCTTATGCAGTGCACAGGCAGAGCTGGGGAAAATTAGGTGTGGGAAACCTCACTGCAGAATCCCTTCTCCATGTGTTGCAGCTTGAATAAATCAGAAGGCAAGACACGGGCAAGAAGGGAAGGTCTCTTACCAGGCAGTGAACAGATCCCTAGAAAACTCAACTCTGTGTCTGCCTCTCTCAAGGAATTCCTACTTGCAGCTGTGCAGGGCACTTAAATCCCATCTGCTAGAGGTTATTAATAAAATATTTCTTTCTCCTGGGCACTTGCAAGTCCAGCTAGAGCCACCAGGGGCTTGGCTTTGATCATACTATGTGTTATATATGTTAAGTGGGGTTCTGGGTGTCTCTTGTTAATCACCTAATCCTACTAAATGGCTTTGACATTAACATCATTATATACATTATCCACTTGTAAGAAGGCAAGCAAACCAGTACTTTTGAATCTTGCAAAAATGTTCTGAAGATACATTAACAATGCCTAGAAAGCACTCAGATATTACACTAATGAGTACTATAGGAATATCCATGAGGAAATTAAAGATTGTATGTGCTCAGAGCAGAGTTTGAATACTGTGCAGTGGGCAAGGCATGACACTGAAATATGAAGAAACGATTCAACAAAAGCCTGTTTAATGAGGGGTGACCATTCTGTCCACTGAATGAAGCAAGACACCTCCAGTGATCCCCATACTAGCACACTATCAGGTGAGATGTGGTCATGTAATTGGGATGCAAGGAGCCAGACATGGAAAGCATGCACAGAAAGCAGGGAGCTGCCTGCAGCTGCTTGTGCTGTCCAACCTCACGGTTCTTTTAACACCTTGCTTCTCAGGTCCACACAGGTCTCTTTAATAGTGGACTTGGGGGAACCCTGAGTGCTTCTGAAAATCCCTCCCAGGATCCTGATTCAGCTGCAAACAGGCTGATAAAAATTCACCTAGCAAGATACTGGTTCTCTGTCACCTGTTCACATAACAAAACACGGAAGCAGGTTCTGGTAAACCCTGAGAGGCCCACTACAAACTAAAAAAATGCTGGAGAGAAACTTCGAAGGTCCCTCAATCTCTAGTAATACCGGGGATACAAACGCAGCCCAGCCTTACAAATGTCTCCTCTGTAGCTGCTCACTGTAGCTGTACTCTGTACTTGCAAAGCTACAGCTAATGATTTAAGCCAACTCCACTAAAATGATGAACTGCGAAAACGTTTTTAAAAAGACAACACTCAGGTTCAGAAACAGACTTTTATAAAGCGGAATGAGCTTGCTGCATTCTCAAAATTACTGTTCCAGGCTGTCTGGCTTTGCCTTTTCACTTCTTTGCACTTGGAAGGTCTAGAAGTAGACATATTTTTCAATAAAACTCTGGAACATATTTGTAGAATGTGCTGTGAGTTTAGGGGTTGGTGCATTTTGTAGCAAGCTCCGTGGCCTTGAAAAAGTCAGCACCCCTACTTAGAAGGCTCTTAGCAAAAGTTCAAACTACAATTTGAACTCTGCAGGGCATTGAACAGATTCAAGTATTTTACTCCATTAAACTTTGAAACATTTAGAAATATTCTGGAAGGGGCCCTAATTCTCCTATCAGCATCTCTGTATGAAAAAGGATAATGCAATTCCTCGGGAATGTACGAATTTGTGCAAACAAATAAAAACCAGTATAAGTAAACATCCTCTCTCACTTTAACAATGTAGCTGATGTTGCATTGCAGTTACGAGCACGCAGTGTTCACTTCTAATAAACACTGTGAATGGAAACGACCATAAAGGTTCTTTGCTCTGTGCTTTTGACTTTCTCCCTCACAGCTTCTTAAATACAGAGGAGCAATTGGGTTGTACTACTGCATGTCTTGTGGCACTTTTTGATGATATTCAAAGGTGCTCCTTTCGGCTTTATACTTAGGAAAATGTCACCTTAGCATTTTTAAACAGTGGAGAGCTCAGCAATAAAAAAGTTTGTGTGGAAGAAAGGTTATGATTAAACATACCATCTCTACACAAAGCATGGTGCTTTCTGTCATTTTACTGCAGTTATTGCATTCTCTCTTTTTTGTCTCTCTCAACTCTAACAAGTAGAAAGGCAACTTAATCTGACAGTATCCAACATTCAAGCCAACACAAAGACTCCTGTGCACTTCAGAAGCTTTTGGAGGAAGCTGTTACAGAGGGTCAATTATTTTAACCTGAACAGAAAAAATGCAGTTTCCAATTTTGCTGGGCAATGCACAGCTTTCTTCAGTGTCCCCACTTCTGGAATATATGACTCTTTTTTCCTTTCCTTTTCTCCTTTTCTCTTATTTTCTTTTCCCTTTCCCTTTCCCTCCTTTCCTTTCCTTTTTTATTTTTTTTTTTAGAAACAGTTTATGTGATACAAGACCATAGCAAATATTTCTCTCTTTTAAAAAAGATGAATGAACACTGTTAATTTGATGGCACTAATGGATCTATCATTAATTAGTGGATTTGTCAATGCAGTAATTATTATGGACCTTCAAAATACTGCAAGCTGGAATCCTTTCTGCTTTTTTTTTTCCTGCTTCACAAGAAAGTCTAGATTAAATTGATTCCTCACTTTATGCATTCCTAGGAAGCTGGAAAAAAATGACACCATTTTATTAAGAGCCTAACTTCTGAACTTCCATTATTCAATCCCTCTAACCCATACCAAAGTAGACCTTTTACCCGAACATAGATTATTAAAGCCACAAATCGCCTTTGACCAAAAACAAGTTGAGTTTTTGAGTTCTGAAAAATAACAACAACAAAGAAAATAAGAGGTCTGGGGGCATTTGATATTTAATCTTCATCTACCTACATTTGCAGTCCTTCTGGTTTTTGGCAAGTTCAAAGCCAGGCCTACATTCACAGGCAACCCCACCTTTGGGCGTCTCCCGGCAGATGTGTGCACACCCATGATCTTTGTTCATACAGTTCATACCCTCTGTAAAAGAGAAAAAGAAACATTGAAAATATTAATACCGGAATAAAATTGCAAAATAATTTTCAATTATACACATCTCATCCTCCAGTGTGACTGTAATTTTTATTTGGCATCTGGACAATGAGCCACAAGGCAAAAGGCTACGACTGAAATAAGAGGCATACAATAAAAAAAACCCAACATGACAGAGGCCAAAACAACCCATGACTGGGAGGAACTACAGCTCTGTTTCATACACAGACATTACAGCAATGTACATTTTGTAACGGTAACATTTAAAGTCTCAGTGATACTGCATGAACAGGCAAAGAACTTGCATAGATTTCAGAAACATCGGAATGCCAGTTCTCCCGGCCTTGCACCTAGGTGCGCGGTTATCTCGTAAGGGACCTTAGGCACCTCAACAACTACCCCCAGTTAGACTTTCCAAGCTCAGAAAAGAACAGAACGCATTTTCCAAACTCCAGCAAAAGTATTTAGCAATTGCAGAGATAATGCAAAACACATGCAGGATTATCTGCATTTGTTTACACTTTTAAAAAAAGTTCTCACTGCAAAAAGAAAAGCTGAAACCTTCCAGAGCATACTGAAGACTAACAGTATACACCTTGTTTGGGTGTTTGGGGCAAGTATCGTGAGGACTAGGGTGGAATACAGGGCATCTCTGCTGAATGCAGAAACAGAGGAATTTGACTTTCCTTATTCCATACCCCTCTTTTAACTTTCCATGAAAATGTAGTGGATTCAAGGGATACTCCAGGAAGCTTTCTGTACCAAAGGTGATGATTACCAGAGTTAATAACTGAGCTCACTGTTATTTTTTTCCACAATTAACTTACTGGTTTTTATTCTCTGGTGCATTTTTATCTGTCTCTTAATATCCTGGGTATTTTCTAACACACAAAATATTTTTTTCAGATGATGCATCTACTAAAGATCATATCTGAGCATTGTGCTTCGAGCTGCTTCTTTGCTGTTAATCCTCAGTAAGTGCAGCGAATCTCAGAAAAACCTATTATTACTTTTCTCTTTGAGTATATTAAACAAAACATACCAGCTGTTCAGTGAAAGTCTAACTGCCATGGATAGATTCATGTTGATGTTTATACTGAGGAGCAGTATCAATCAGCTTTCTCTTAATCATCGTAGGGCCAATTTTAGGCTTCTAAGTCAATAAGTTATATAGATTTTGAATGTACCCGATGCTCGTAGAAGCTTTCATTACCATGTTAATTCAAATCCCACATATTCATCGAAATCTTGAACTCAGCTCTTATGGGTCAACATCCAACATTCCTAGCATGAAGGAAGGCTCGCTAATTTGCATTACAAAACCCTCCTAGACTTCCCCTTGGGTATCTGACCTGGAAAGGAGAAACAAATGCTCCCAGGGTACACGGAAAGAGAACTGAGAGCATAACTCAGCTCACTACCATGAGGATGGCGTGGCTTCCCCTCAACAATAGTGAAGACAGTATTCGTATGGATTCAGCAGCTCATCTGTCACTTCGTGGCATGACTACTCCTACCTATTCAAGGCTAATATCTCAAAGAAACTCCAGCGTAGACAGTGATGACTATCATCAACAAGTGTTTTCTCGTGGTTCTTTTTGTTTCCAAAGGGGGAAAAAAAAAAAAAAAAAAGTAGTATCCCTCTCCTTGAAGAAGCTACACAAATCTATCTGCCATCTCTATCATCTCTAAATACTGCCTTTGTGCTTAGGCTGGGCCAGGACTTCAAGTGTCAAAGTTTGCTGATGAATTTGGGCAAAAAAAATCTCTCTCTTCATAGAACCATTTTTTACTTGAATACTTGAATACTAGAAAGAAAAGGATTAGCACATAAGGCAGCTACTGAAAAATGTCAAGATCCCCTCAGGTTGACAGAAGCTAACAGCTTCTGAAGTTATTTGCACTGCTTGGCTTTACTTCAGAAAGGTTTATATTAACAGAGCAATGAAAAACACACATCAGCGGTCAGACAGGGAATTACTGTTGATCTCGTCTAGCAAAAAATCAGGATCTTACGTCTCGCTGCCTATGAAAACCACATTATAGAGCACCAATGCATTTATTACTTCTAAATTCACAAGCTTTTCAGCCTTTAAGAGCCCCCAAACTTGCCAAAATACAAAATAAAATAATTTGCTCTCTGTAAAGTGGAGCGTAAAAACATGCTAATGGAAGACACAATAGGTACTATACCATACTGTCTTATACATAAAAATGAGGTATGAGTGTTTTGTTTGGATGAGCAGCTACCAGAAACCTGGGAACAGCCTTACTGAAGGTTTTGAGGCATTTTATAATCTCTTTCTCTGCCCTTCTCCCAACAAAGGATCTCAGACACAATGTG
>NW_010582272.1:317003-327269 GCF_000705375.1 Tinamus guttatus
ACACATGCCTGATCGAGTCACCCTGCAGAGGCAACGAGAGCAGAGGAATTAGGTAGATGAAAGAAGATATTTAATGGCCCAGCAGTGTAATGAAGCAAGTGATTTTCGGTGTTTACTTGCAGATACTGAGTATCTGCCTTTGCTAAAATTGCTAGGGAAGAAAGGAATGGTACTTGGCTAAACAGAGCTACGGAAATGGAAGGTCCAAATTATTACAGTTTGAAAGTAAAATAAAGCACAAAGGAGTCTAGTATTTGTGCAGAAGACCTGAATATTTCAGGTCTTGCATTAATTATTTCAGTTGTTGTGTTAACTAAGTAATTCAAGCTGTAGGAAAATGTTCAATGTTCAGTTCAGCTGGAAAAAAACACCATAAAACTCTCTTAAGTCTGAGAAACACTATTCTGGAAATTTGCAGTTTTTCTGACAAAATGAAATGCCGTTATTTTTTGGGCAAATCCAGAAACTCATACATAATGAAACTTCACATTTATATTGTAATGTATTTCAAAATCCTTTAGAATTACTAAAAAAAATCCCAAACAAAATTTTATTTAGGCCTGAAATCATAACTAAATTGCAATACAGAAATATAGAAACATAGAAATAATGTGCAACAAAGAATTATTTTGGCCTGCTTAAAAAATGTCATCTAACACAAATTTAGATTAATTTGCAAATAGTTTTAATAATTCCAGATTTGCTTTTTTCAGCAAACGAAATATTTGGCCAGATGTCTTCTGTCGCAATCTACAAACACAAGTGATTTATGAATCATTGCTGATGATACACAATATTTACTATTTTTTTAAGCGCTGACTGTTCAGACAATACTGAATTTTTTTATAATGTGACAGAAAGATTGCATTAAAAATACTACACATTCACTAAATGCTTTCCTAATACTCGAATAATTGCTATACAAATGCATGCAAATGGGAGAGAAACTAGCCATTTAGGTGCAAAGCACCATTGTGGAAAAACTGGATGGGGTCTCTCTGCTCAGGTAGCTGAGCCTGAGGTTTTTCTCTTGATTGCCCTGAATTCTGCCCACAGCAGTTTCACTCCCACGTGCCGCACGGCCTGAGTGAGATGTCAGGCCACGGATCTCCAGCCAGGCCTTGGCCAAACTGTATTTGCAGGGGTGTATCTCGTATTAAAATCTTCTGGCAAATTTCTTACGCTGCTTTCTTACAAAAGGCAAATTCTAAATCTGGTGTAATGACACAGGGACACTTTATGGCTTTTAAAAAGATCATAAAGCAATTCTGTAAGTAGTGATGGAAACAGAGTGGTTCAGTCTGCGTCCTCTGTTTGATGAACTTCATCTTCAGGGTGGGCTTTAAAGCCTAGCACAAAAAGGGTGCATTTGCTCCTTGGCAGTGCAGGCAGACAGCAAAATAAGAACTTCTCAAACACAGTCATACACATTCTCAGCAAATTTATCTTACAAAAAAAGACAGTGAGACAGAATCCAACAGAAAATATAATAAAAACAGTAACAGAAATGCTGTTCATAAATGGTAAAACACAAAGTAAACACCATCTAGCATTTTAGATAATACTTGAGAAACCTCCCATTGCATTCATGGATTTTTTTCTGACTTTCAGTTACAAAAGATTGTTTATGAAAGTGGGGCAAACATTGTTTTTTGACCTACAAACCAACATTCATTCCTGTTACTGGCATAGGAGAGATCTGGGTCTGAGTCTGCTGCATTAATCCAGTCTGCCATCTAGTTATCACAGATCTCTTAATAGTGCTGTTCTGCAAAATGTTCGGCCTGATACAATGACCTCTCCATTGTATTATGCTCTAAAAATGTTTTCAGCTCAGTGGCTCTGAAAGTGCTTAAATCAGGCTGGCTGTGACAACTAATGTACTCAGCAGCCTTTATTTTTCATTTACACTGCCTGTTCTCATCTTAATTAAGACTTCTGGCAACAATTTTCCTCTGCAATGATACATGCTTTTCCTCTGTTCTCATTATTTCACTTACTCTGTATTTGTTTTGTTGCTATTTTTTAAAATAATTTTCAGATAGCACATGCTGATTCAGAGTGCAACCTGCAAACACAAAATACAACCTTCAAATTGTGCCCAAAAGGTAATACAGTAATAACTTCCAGAGTATTGCCAGAGTACATTTGGTTGACTGTGGCAAAAGAACTACAAGAGTTTACAACTGTACACACTTACATCTGTACACACTGACATACACACTATCATTTAATACCATTTATATGCAGTTCCAAAAACTATATAAAGTAATTATCCTTTTTGTAGGTAAATTAGTTTTAGCAACTGCTAGGCAGCAAAACCTTTTCCTTCAGCTGCACCCATATTTAATAAGAATTGAATCTTAAAAACAAGGATAATATAAAAACATTGTGGACTTGACTGGATTGAGTCATCAAAATTGGCTTGAACAAGATAAAAGCCATTAAAAAAAAAGTTATATGCAGACATTGTTTTGCTGGATGAAGATAAGCTCCGGTACTTAATAATTTATTTACTGTTTTACACATTTTTTATGAACATACCCTGAATGCAAAGTCAATAAATCTTTATAACACAAACAACTAGCAATTGTTGTGCTCAGTTTTTCTCCATCAATCTTAATTACCGTGGATAATTACTTCTGCTGGGGTAGGAGATCCAGGAGGTTCTGGGAAACTCTTGTCAGTGATTTCCAGGACCTTCAGGTATAGGTTAGAGCCCTGCTAAGTTAAGGATTGGTAGCACTGCACTGTATCAGGAGAGGAAATCAGAATTACATCCTTCACACTCTGTTCTGTTAGATCAAATACGAAGTGTCAGTTGACGAACAAGTCATCTGATCTGGCATTCTGCCATAGGAATTAGATTTTATTTTTCTCAAATAAACATCCTAAGTTCCTGACAGAGACAGGAAAGTGATGTTAGTCACAGTGCAAAACAGCTGTTTCAAACTGAATTTTATATTATGCATGCAAACTAGGGATATATAAGCTCAGTTAGACAATTCACTATCCAAAACATGCATACTGTTAACTTCTGTGCCTGCTTGGAGAAAACAGCTCCCCATCTACACCTGCTAGTATCCCTGCTTTGACATTTCACCTCAGGCATCTTACGTGTGCCGTACAGTGATGAAAACATTTCCTAACCGAACCTGCCACAGTCAACAAATATATATGGTCAGATTTTGGCTTTTTGGCAAAGGCAGAAGATGAAACTAATTATTCTGATCATGCACCTTTGCTAAGCCAGTCCCAGTGTCATGGGCACAAAGCATCCATGCAGGAAGGCACTACTTGAGCTACATGAGAAACATCAGGTGTGCCAAAACCACAGCAATCTATTTCACAGCCTCATGTTTGCCGTCTTGTCAACTGAATGAACACAGGGCTTTCTTGCCATTCTTGAAATACACAGTGTGTTGCATCGGTCTGTCTAAAGTTTTAGAAAAATACAGTTGGTTGGGTGACAGTGACTAACCTCAACGGAGATTTAAAAGAAAACAAAACAAGCAACGGAGGCCAGCTGACCCAAGGAAACAGAACTCTACACCACTAAGTAGACTGCCTGGATAAATTCTGGACATGATACAGGAAAACAGCTGCTGGCATATTACAAAATAAACAAGTTCAAGTTTGTTCAGAAATCACATATGTTTTTAGTCTGGATGTAAAACACACTTAGGGACACCATCTTCAGCAGGCAGGCTTGCCCCCTCTTTTCTGACAAGATGCTCCTGATCCAAGTGCTGGCCAGAAAAAAACGCATCTGTCATCCAGCCTTGCAGAGGGAGTTTGTGTCAAGATTTAAAAACAGGCATGTGTCAGAAATACAACTTCATTTTATCAGGAGTAAAGGCAAAGATTTGCAATGCTGCAAAGGTACTGTAGATTCAGAGAAGATGACGGAAAGCAAAAGGGAGCTATGGAAGTTAACAGACCTAAGTTTAGGTTAGCAGAAGAAACATGCAAGCAGGAAAATGAAATGGACGCATAATTTTCCAGAAAATTTCTTGCTATTCCTGGGGGGCCACCACCCAAAAAAATAGAATTACTGGCTGAATTCCGGCCTGGGTTTGTTGGGACTAAGCTAGTAACCTGGTTTGGTTCTCACATCACAGAACTCCTAATAGAAGCTGGTACTTCCCTAGTAATCTTTCCCAATAGTCTCTGTAGAGAGCCTAAGTATAGTTACCTTCTCACACACAGACGTGCTTGGTTTATCGCAGAGCAAATGCCACAAGGTAATACGTGCAAGTTGTACTGCTGCTATTCTGGCAAAATCAAGCCTGTCAGCCTCTGAGGGTATCACCTTGGCATCTGCCAGCAACCAAGTGGGGAAAAGATAAGGAGAAGAAAAGAAAGCAAAACAAAGCACAATGACCACCAGTACTATCTGCCTTTAATCTTGCTTCGTGTTTTAAAGGCAGTTCCTTTAACAACAAAGCCAAGGAAAAAAAACAGGCTGGTTCCAGGGGAGTCACTGCCACATAGAGCCTCTCGGCAGACTGAACGGAGGGGATCCAGAAGGGCAGACAAGACCACGGCGGACCGGCTGTCTTCTTTTTCCACTTGAACCTTCTCCATCCCTGTCATGTTTCTTGGTGCCTTCGTGATAACAAGTAAAGCTTAAGAGTTCTGATATCCTGAGCCCCAGAGATGTGTTGCCTATAGGTGCCTGCCAAACGGCAACATCCTTAAGGCCTGTGCAAAGGCAGTGAGGTAGAAGCTTGGGAACTACAAAAAAGGCTCAAGTAGTCTTGAAAAAAAGTCATGAAAATGTCACTCACTCTTTTCTAAAAGGCTCTTAGCGTCTGCTTCTAACATGGGAAGACTGCACAGATGTAGATCAGAACATGGCAAGAAAGTTCTTGTTTTTCCCTCTCGGGTCACAGGAAAACTCAGGAACAACAGAACATCACCTCTATCAAGTGAAGCTTCTCCAGAAGGTAGGCCTACACCAGCCAAGTTTTTAGTTTTCTAATAAAAAGACTTGAAATAATCTAAGAGACCTGACAATTTCTACAGGTGTAAATAAGTAATATAATTAGAAATACAATTTTCATTAATGATTCATAAGATTTTCAACAAGGTATAACCAATACAGTATAATTTCTGGAATTGCAAGTGAAGAGATGAGATTAAGAAAAGATACCTAAAATCTATGATTTTCTTTCCTTCTCCTGAAATTTTCTGAAATTTGCACAGCTTACACTAGACAGCCTTGCTTTCCAGAAAGAAGGAGACTGGAATTAATTTTAACAAAATAACTTCAAAAATAAGTTTTTCTAGGATACATTTTAAAACCTGTAAAATATAGACAAGTATATAGTGTGGCAATAGCTATTTCTACAGGTCTTTGCTTTGTGAGACCTCCTTAGCACGCAAACTCTTCCCAGAAAAATTTCATAACTCCTTTCAAGATCAGGCAACAAGATACAAAATGAATACGTGCTTGATCATCACCTCTGGAAGCAAGACCAGACATTTATCAGGTTTAACTTTCAGACTCTGTTACTAAGAAAGGTACATAGTAAACAATCCTTGCAAAGCAGCAGATTCTTCTTTTGGGTTCCCGTTAAGATTTAACTAACACAATTTTTCCCCCCATGAAATCAATTGATGATGAACAGCCCTGGATGGACACAAGGGATAATTATAAAATCCCCAGTGGTTGAAATAAGTGATTCTGCACTGGGATTACACTCTCAATCATCTCAGTTCTATTTTCAGCGAAGCAACTATTTCCTGCAGCCTTGACTTATAGGCGTTGCCTTTCCAAGGTGTAATACACCCCAAATCAGACAATCGCTACTAATTTTGCTATTTTAGCAAGACTATTTTATTGCAATAAACACAACACTAAATGATAATTCAAAGCATTTTGTGTTGATAGCTGAAAAAAGTTTAATGCATGCAATTTTAAAAGATTTTTTTTAACTAATCAGAAGACATACTCTAGGACTAAAAAGCAAAACATCTTTCAATATAATACACATATAAAATAGCATAAGCATGTGGTGCTAGAGACAAAAATTGCCCACAACTTTCCACGTATATATGCAGTGCAGACGAAATGAATACCTTGTATCAAGCCCATCACTTTCAAAAGGCTAAAGGCCTTTCAAAAGGCCATGACTGGGACGCAGAGCTCATCGTGTTACTCATTTTTTTTTTTACAAAATAAAGCCCTGAGGCCAAGGAATTCATTGATTTGCCCAATTTACACACCCACACAAAGGAAGCCATCTAGTTCAAAGGCAACCAATCTTACTCCAAGATAGGAGAGAAAGCAATGCAGCTTCTGGCCTGCAGTTCAGTTTTTTGAGGTCTGTTAAAATGCAGAAAGCAATGGGAAGCTACATCCACATGTAACTGAGGTACTGTCTCCAAGATTTCACATTTCCATCAATATTTTGACTGTAGAAAAATTTAATATAATTAGTTGGCCTCCCATGACTTCCGTCACTGTCGTGTTTTTCAGCAGAAAAGGTCATTTGTATTTTAGATGGCACCAAACTGGAACTAAATTTTCAAAAGTTTTAGCATTTTTTTTTTCTCAAAAATTAGAAAGCGGGTGCATCTAAGTAGTAGCTCTGTACACAATACAAGTTTTGCTTAGGTGCCAAAATTTTGTACCCAAAACCCGAGCTCTGTACAGCATACTGCCATGCACCACCAGTGCAGGAATAGTTTGTATTTGAAGAAGTCAAGCTAGAAGTTTGCACTGGGGTGTCCCACACCCCACAGTGCATGCATTTTAGACTTGTTCCAGGTTTCAACATAATGTCTGTTTCTTTCATAAACGCAGGTATGTATGAGTAGCGGAAAATCAAAATAACCCAGCTCAGAGCAGTATAGTGGAATCAAGAAGGAATAGAATGGCCCTCTGCCTTAGAAAATGCTAGCGCTAGAATTTTGTATTTGCGAGACTGTCTATACCTAAGGACAATGGAATATTAAATATGAAAGACAAAAATAAATGTTTGCTGACTACCTTGTCAATGGGCAGCTAGGGGCTGAGGTAAAAGCCAAGTTATCTGGAGTATTGCCATAACTAAATAACTATTTTAATAAGCTCAAAATATTTGCCCCTTCACTATTCTCCTCTGAGTTTTGATTCCCTATTTAATGGTTCTGGTGGCAGAGCTCATAAATTTTCAAAATTCTTTCAAGTTGTTTTTGTCTTTTTGATCAAAGCAATGTTTATGTACCCTTCCCATACTGTGTCTCTTTAAACCATTGGCTTTTTCAAAGTGTTTTTTTTTTTTTAACACCATAATGTGATGTACACAGAGAGGTAAATGATGTCAGAATCCTTTCTGCCCCAAACCAGTCTGTAAATCTTCAGAAAAGCAAAGTTCATGGGTGCATTTAAAAGGGGCACAATCTGTTTGTGCTTAAAAGAAAGTCCCCCTTTTTTGTGTGTCCAGAATCACAATGCCAGAATGTTATTCCAAAGAACTGTTGCCATGGCGATGCCATCAATAACATCATTTTCTGCATCCTTGTCCTTTAAACACATAGGGAACGCAATAAGCATTGGTAAATGTAAAAAAAGAACAATTACCTTTTCTCTCTCAACAGCAGAGGAAGCCTTTTTCTCACCTCATCAATAGAAAATTATGTAGAAAGGAATAATAAAGACTGTTACAAGAAGCACCAAGAAGCCTATTAGTGACAAAGGCTTTTTTTTTTTCTTCATGAATAATTACAGCTCTTCAAGAAGAAATCAGCCCAGGCTAAGGACTCTCTGCAAGCTTTAGATGGTAAAACAAACATTTGACTATACAAGGATTTCCCTTTCATGTACCTTTCCAAGAGAAAACAAGTAAAATCCAGAGCGCCAATGGGAGACAGAAAACCTAAAGAAACATCTGCTGCAATTAAATTTAAAGAAGACTACATATTCATTTGGTGAAAGGCTCATAGCAAAAGCAACCATATTTAATGACAGAATCAATATAAATTTCAAGCCAGCAGGTTGAAGTTGTCTGCGGTGGGAAAGTCTGGCTCTTTAAGTGGTATAATATCAGGAACCCACTCTCATTTCTACCAATGAGGAAAAGAGGGATTTCAACAGCAGATGTGTTACCAAACAGTGGTAAAGCCCTGTTCACTTCATACCTCAGTGGCTAAAGCAATATGGTGGATACACTTACTGCTAAAGATCAGAACATAAATAACACCCCCTTCACCACAGCAAGGACTTTTGAGAGTCATGTAACATATAATTAAGAAGCCCTTCTGAAACATTACACTTTTGTACTGACTCTGATGGGTGATGTACAACATGCGGAGCTCTGAACGTGTTGCTTGGTGCTCTCTATACAAAGTGAAGGTCAACATGTCATGCAATGACTTGCTTATATCTCCAGGTCTTTCTGTATAGCTATGCTGGGGTCAGAGGCTCAGGATGGAGATGGGAAAATCTATTGCTTCCTTCTCCTTGTGTCCAGGTAATACAAACAACATAAGTAAAAGAAAAGTGCGGGAGGAAAGGTAAAAAGGAGTGACAATTTTTGAAGGAAGTTGGAGCACATTAGATCTAGAATAGCAGACAGGAAGCTCACACAAAGCTAGAGCAAAAGATTGCTGGGAGTAATGACAGTAGAGATATACACCACAAAACATCTATTAAGCTTAAAGCAGTAAAATGAGTTTATTAAGAAGATACAATTCCAACTCTTCAGCTGAATGAATGGTCTATGATGAAGAGATATCAACTTAGCCATATGTTTGCACTTACTAGGGAAAGTTCTGTCTAGGAGAAAGAACTATGGAGATGTTGGGATTCAGCTCCTGAATGCATATTGCCTCACACTGCCCTTCCGATTCTCACTGCTTCTGTTTCTCCATCTCTAAAGTGAGAAATAAGGCTTGCTCACTTTGCATAGTTCTCCATTTGTTACTGTGGAAATTCTACAGAAATAGTGAGGTGCTAAAGACAAACAACATATGGAGATGGGGGGAACCTTTTTTCTGTTTTAGAGCCTCTGCAATGTTTTAAAGTACTCACACTATACAATTCAGCATTTAAATGCTAGCACTGATTGGATTCTCTTTCATGGAAAGAAGGTTTCTGCCCTTTGTCTAGATTTCAGCACATTTAAGAATTATTCAGAAAACTCTGTTGAAAGACTTTAATTGAGCAGCTAAGGGGCTCCCTCAGCTTATCTCAAGGGCTGTTCACCCATTTCTCCAGAAAACAAAAAGTAGTGAAATCTACTTCTTCTTCCAAACATTACCCTTTGTCACTGGAATGCCATTAATAAAACACAAATACTTGGAAGGAACTGTTGTGTTTCCCTTCACTTCTGGTTTGCCTAAGACTTGGAAAGAAAACATCTACTTTTGTAATTTCCTAGCTGGACTCAAGAGGCTGAAAGCTAAACTGCAATTCCCCGTTAACCAATCCCTCAGATCAACACTATCCAACAAGACAAACCAATGCTTCCGATGAATTGGTGAGACAGTCTCTTCAAATCCTCTGAGAATGTAGGGAGGATGGGGCCAAACCCTTTCCGGTGGTGGCCAGTGACAGGACAAGGGGTAATGCGTATAAATTAAAACACAGGAAGTTCCATCTCCATATGAGGAAGAACTTCTTTCCTGTGAGGGTGCCAGAGCCCTGGAACAGGCTGCCCAGAGAGGTTGTGGAGTCTCCTTCTCTGGAGATCTTCCAAACCCGCCTGGCTGCCACCCTGTGACACATGCTCTAGGTGTCCCTTCTGGAGCAGGGGGACTGGACTAGATGTTCTCTAGAGGTTCCTTCCAACCTCAACCAATCTGTGATTCTGTTTTTCTGTGAGATGCTATAAAGGCCACTGGAAGTTTTTATACCTAATTTATGAAGTAAATATTACAAGTATACCTATGCTTTTTAAGAAACAGTTCTTAACTCTGTTGGTCTCTATGACTAGAATGACATCACTGCTTATGCTATTATCTTTCATCAGTAATTAAATAATAAAATAAAATAAAATAAAATAAAATAAAATAAAATAAAATAAAATAAAATAAAATAAAATAAAGTAAAATTGGATTCTTTAAAATAATCAGGTACCAGCCAAATCATCCTCTTTTTCGTTCCCTGAGTCCTCAGATGGAAGTTTCTATATTTCATCATGTAAATTTGTACCATCTGGCTTTGGAAAAGCAAAAGGGATGATTCCAAAATTTAAATTCCCCTCTATTAATGTAGTCTAGCTACTTATGGTGCTTCACAAAAGAAAATGATCTATTTTAGAGATGCTAGAGGAATGG